>PVKU01004488.1:0-145840 GCA_004027475.1 Anoura caudifer | reverse complement strand
AGAGTGGAGTCATGTAAGTTCTTTATATATTTTGGAGATTAAACCCTTGTCTGAGGTATCATTGGCAAATATGTTTTCCCATACAGTTGGTTCTCTTTTTATTTTAATACTGTTTTCTTTAGCCATGCAGAAGCTTTTTATTTTGATGAGATCCCATTTGTTTATTCTTTCCTTTATGTCCCTTGCTTTAGGGGACATAGCAGTAAAAATGTTGCTGTGTGAAATATCTGAGATTTTCCTGCCCATGTACTCCTCTAGTACTTTAATGGTGTCATAGCTTATATTTAAATCTTTTATCCACCTTGAATTTATTTTTGTGTATGGTGTAAGTTGGTGCTTGAAGTTTCATTTTTTTTTTTTTTCACATAGCTGTCCAATTCTCCCAACACCACTTGTTGAAGAGGCTACTTTTACTCCATTTTATGTTGCTGCCCCCTTTGTTGAATATTAATTGACTGTAGAGACTTGAGGTTATTTCTGAGCTCTCTGTTCTGTTCCACTTGTCCATGTGCCTGTTTCTATGTCAGTACCAGGCTCTTTTGAGTACAGTGGCCTTGTAATACAGTTTGGTATCAGGTATTATGATCCCTCCTACTTTGCTCTTCTTTCTCAAAATTGCTGCAGCTATTTGGAGTCTTTTATGGTTCCCTATAAATTTTTGAAGTGTTTGTTCTATGTGAAATATGCCATTGGTACTTTAATAGGTATTGCATTGAATTTGTAAATTGCTTTGGGTAGTATGGACATTTTGATGATGTTGATTCTTCCAATCCATGAACAGGGTATATGTTTCCTTTCGTTTGTGTCTTCCTTGATTTCTTTCTTCAGTGTTGTGTAGTTTTCTGCATACAGGTCTTTTACCTCCTTGGTTAGGTTTATTCCTAGGTATTTTATTTTATTTTTTTGCTATATCGAATGGGATTGTTTTTTCTTGATTTGTGCTTCTGCTGTTTCATTGTTGGTATACGGAAATGGCTTTGATTTCTGGATATTGACTTTGTATCCGACTGTTTGGCCAAATTCATTTATTAGGTCAAGCAGCTTTGTGGCAGAGTCTATAGGATTTTCTATGTACACTATCATGTCATCTGCAAACAATGATAGTTTTGTTTCCTCCTTTCCAATTTGGATGCCTTTTATTTCCTTTTCTTGTCTAATTGCTGTGGCTAAGACTTTCAATACTATATTGAATAGAAGTGGTGAAAGTGGACATCCTTGTCTTGTTCGTGATCTTAGTGGAAAAGATTTTAATTTTTCCCCATTGAGTATGATGTTGGCTGTAGGTCTCTTATATATGGCCTTTATTATGTTGAGGAATGCTCCTTCTATTCCCACTTTGCTGAGTGTTTTTATCATAAATGGATGTTGTACCTTATCAAATGCTTTTTCCACATCTATTGATATGATCATGTGATTTTTGTATTTGCTTTTGTTTATATGATGCATTATATTTACTGATTTGCGAATGTTGAACCATCCTTGCATCCCTGGCATGAATCCCACTTGGTCATGGTGTATGATCTTTTTAATGTAGTTGGATGCGGTTTGCCAATATTTTGTTGAGGATTTTAGCGTCTATGTTCATAAGCGATATGGGCCTGAAGTTTTCTTTCTTTATTGTGTCTTTATCTGGTTTTGGGATTAGGATGATGCTGGCTTCATAAAAAGAGTTTGGGAGTCTTCCATTATTTTTGAATTTTTCAAAAAGTTTGTGAAGAATAGAGGTTAGCTCTTCCTTAAATGCTTTGTAGAGTTCTCCTGTGAAACCATCTGGTCCAGGGCTTTTGTGTGTTGGGAGTTTCTTGATTACTGCTTCTATTTCATCTGCTGTTATTGGTCAGTTCAGGCTTTCTGCTTCTTCTTCATTGAGTTTTGGGAGATTATATTTTTCTAGAAACTTGTCCATTTCACCTAGGTTTTCAAATTTCTTGGCATACAATTCTTCATAGTAACTTCTTACAATCCTTTGTAGTTCTGTTGTGTCAGTTGTAATCTCTCTTTCATTTCTGATGTGTTTATTTGGGTCCTCTCTCTTTTTTTCTTGATGAGCCTGCTTAAAAGCTTGTCAATTTTGTTTATCTTTTCAAAAAACCAGCTCCTAGATTCATTGATCCTTAGAATTGTGCTTTTAGTCTCTATGTCATTTAATTCTGCACTGATCTTGGTTATTCCCTTCCTTCTACTTGCTCTGGGCTGTCTTTGTTGTTGTTCCTTGAGTTCTTGTAAGCATAGGGTAAAGTTGTTTGTATGAAATGTTTCTATCTTTTTTAGGTAAGCCTGTATCACTATGAACTTCCCTCTGAGGACTGCCTTCGCTGTGTCCCACAAGTTTTGGGTTGTTGTGAGTTCATTTTTGTTTGTTTCCAGAAACTTTTTGGTTTCTTCCCTAATCTCGTTCTTGACCCATTCATTGTTTAATAGCATGCTATTCAATCCCCATGATTTTGAGGATTTTGAGTTTTTCCCCTTGGGGTTGATTTCTAGTTTTAGTCCCATATGGTTGGAAGAAATGCTTGGTATGGTTTCAATTTTCTTGAATTTGTTGAGGCTTGTTTCGTGTCCTATCATGTGGTCTATGTTTATAAATGTTCCATATGTATTTGAAAAGAATGTGTATTTAGTTTCTTTGTGATGAAGTGATGCGGACACTGGCTAGCAGTGTCAGTGTCATTCTGGATGGATTAAAACATACACACAGACTACCGAGTCTGGTGGAGGAAGAAGGACAACAGCATGGCTTTTCTTTCAAGAGGAGCAAAAGCTGTCGCCTCTGCCATGACAGGCCTTTATTCTAATCATATCCCCTCACATTACAAGATGGTTCTTCTTCACTATCCCAGTTACAACAAAGGAGCCTATGCCCCTCATTACATCACGGAAGAAGGATATTAGCAAATGAATAGGCAAAAGTGGCTGAGCCAGTCACACTGGCCCCTGCAAGGCTCAGCATGGATTTTAGGAAGTTACAGTAAGCATTTGCAGGGTGAGGGAGTTTTTATCAAAGAGCAAACCTCAAAACAGCTTAGGTATATTGCAAATCTAATTACCCACAAAAGAGCCTATCTATGGGAGTGGGCCCTGTGCATCTCCGAGTGGGAGCTGGGCCCACGCCACTCAGAAGGGTCTGCCACAACGAAGGGCTCTATATATATATCAGTTAAGTCCATTTCATCTAGAGTGTTGTTCAATACCACAATATCTTTGTTGATATTTTGCTTGGAAGATCTGTCC
This sequence comes from Anoura caudifer, assembly GCA_004027475.1. Lineage (NCBI taxonomy): Eukaryota > Metazoa > Chordata > Mammalia > Chiroptera > Phyllostomidae > Anoura > Anoura caudifer. The sequence goes on along the minus strand of PVKU01004488.1, from coordinate 142,609 downwards.
GTTTTTGACAGTGGGGTGTTAAAATCCCCTACAATAATTGTGTTGCTGTCAATATCTTTCTTTAAGTCCTCTAAGATTTTCTTGATGTATTTAGGTGCTCCTATGTTGGGTGCATATATATTTACAATGTTTATGTCATCTTGGTGGATTCTTCCCTTGAGTATTATGAAGTGACCTTCTGGGTCTTTCTTTATGGCTCTTCTTTTGAAGTCTATTTTGTCTGATATGAGTATTGCTACCCCGGCTTTTTTTTTCCTGTCCATTTGCTTGGACAATTTGTTTCCAGCCCTTCACTTTGAGTCTGTGTAGGTCTGTGGTCCTGAGGTGGGTCTCATGTAGGCAGCATATGTGTGGGTCATGCTTTCTTATCCATTCAGCTACTCTATGCCTTTTGATTGGAGCATTTAATCCATTTATATTTAAGGTTATTATTGATAGGTACCGATTAATTGCCATTTTTTGTACCTATGTTTCTCTCTCTCTCTTCCTTCCTTTCCTTAAAGCAGTCCTTTTAGCATCTCTTGCAGAACTTGATTGGTAGAGGTGTATTCTTTTAGACTTCTTTTGTCCGGGAAGCTCCTTATTTGGCCTTCTATCTTGATTGAAAGCCTTGCTGGCTAAATTAGCCTTGGTTGAAGGCCTTTGGTTCTCATTACTTGGAATATTTATTTCCATTCTCTTCTGGCTTAGAGCGTTTCCATTGAGAAGTCAGCTGCTAACCTTATTGGGGCTCCTTTGCATGTTACTTTCTGTTTCTCCCTTGCTGCCTTTAAGATTCTCTCTTTGTCTTGGAATTTTGTCATTTTAATTATGATGTGTCTTGAAGTGGGCCTCTTTGGGTTCCTCTTGATTGGGACTCTCTGTGTTTCCTGGATTTGTGTGACGTTTTCTCTCCTCATATTAGGGAAGTTTTCCATCATTAATTTTTCAAATAGGTTTTCTATCCCTTGCTCTTCTTCTGCTTCTGGTATCCCTATTATATGGATATTATTATGTTTCATAGTGTCTTGCATTTCTCTTAATCCCTCTTCATTCTTTCTGAGCCTCTTTTCCTTTTCTTGCTCTTTCTGGGTGTTTTTTTCTACTTTGTCCTCCAACTTGCTGATCCAATCTTCTGGTTCATCGATCTTGCTTTTGATTCCTTCTACTGTGTTCTTCAGTTCAGAAATTGTATTCTCCATTTCCTCTTGGCCCTTGTTGATAGTTTCTATTTCCTTTTTCATGTTAATATAGTTTGCAGTGATTTCCTAGTAGCTTCCCTATAGTTTCTGGTAGCTCATTAAGAGCTCTTGGAGCTTCTTGACAACCATTGCTCTGAACTCAGTATCTGATAGTTGAGTTGCCTCCATTTCATTTATCATTCTTTCTGGGGCTTCCTCCTTTCCTTTCATTTGGGAATTGTTTCTTTGTCTTCCCATTGTTTGTGAGACTCTTCTTGTTAGCCTCAGCTTCTTAAATTGATCTGTTCTGGTTCCCTGGGTTTATGGTGTGAACTTCTGTAGTAGAATACTTGTGAGATTCAGTGGTGCAGTCTTTTTCAGGTATGTTGGTGTTCACAGCTTCCACTGTCTCAGCTGTTGGGATGCCCCCTCTTTGGGTCCAACTATGTTTTTTTCACAGTTCCAGGTTTTTTTCTGTCTCATTCCTGGGTATTTAAAAAGAGAAAAGAAAAAAGAGGAAAGACGAAGAGATAAAAATGGAAAAAAGGAAGAAGGATTCAAACAAGAAAGAAGTAAAGAGAACCAAAAGGAAATGAGGGATAAAAAAGATAAAAATAATAATAATAATATAATTTGAAAAAACAAAAACAAAAACAAAAACTCTTGCTGGTGTCATACTTGCCAAGCCGGTTTTTCTGGTTTGGCTGGCTGCAAGGGTATTGCTTTTCTCCCTGTTCAGCACTCAGTCAGCTTTGGGATGCTCTCCCCAGAGCTAGCAGCACACTCTCCCCAGAGCTAGCCTGGTGCCTATCTGCACAGGGCCTCCGGGCATGGGCTCTGGACCTGCTGCAGAGTGTGTGCTTTCCCTGAGTTTATGGGTGTGAGCTCAGGATCTCCTGTGTAGTGCGCTTGCACTGCCGGAGTTTATGGGTGTGGGTTCTGGATTTCCTGTGGTGTGCGCGCTCACCCTAAGCTCACAGGTGTGAGCTCTGGGTTTCCCACGGATCTTGCGCACTCCATGGGTTCACATGCATGGGCTCTGGTTCTACCACCAATCACTCTCACTTCCTGGGATCCCGGCGTGGGCTTCGGGTCTTCCCCTCCTCTGGTTGCACCAGCTCCAGCGTGCACTCCACCCAGGGCTATGCATGGGTGCTCACAGCCCCAGAATGTTTGCCACTCAGACCTTAACTTGTCTCTCTGCGATTTGAAGCAACTTATCCCGTTGCTGCTCAAACCTTATTTGGCTGGGGAGTGAGTGGTTGACCTGGCTCCCTGGTCTCCCCGCTGATCCCTGGGCTCTTATTGTCCTAAAGAATTCTCCTTATTGTCTGGTTTTTCAATGTCTGCTACAGTTTTTGATCTCTTATTTTCATATATGCTGTGGTACTGTTGGCTGTTTGCTCTGTTCCTTTATAGATTGGCTAGGTTTTTCTCTCGTGTGTAGGGGGAAGTGGAATCTGCCTCCTCCTACCACGCTGCCATGTTCCAGGATCTCCCAAACAATAATTTTAAAGCCAAGATTTGAAACCTTTTCATTTTGTACCTAAAGCTTGTAATTTAACATAGGGTTCTCCTACCTCTTTATTATGTAAAATCATCCCAGTGATTTTGATAGCTGATTATTCCACTTTGGGGTATTTCATCAGCTTTATTTCTCTCTGGTACTCACTATTCATTTTATAGCTCATTAGTAACTTAATCTGAAATGTAGAAAGAGAATGAGCAGACTATGTAACAGATACATTTTGAATTTGTAGAAGATTTGGTATGCATATGTGACAGGATAGTAAGAAGCTGGGAAAATTCCTGGGCATGTGGGGTGGGGAAACTAACACAAGAAAATTAAACAAGGTCAAACTGTTTGAGCAACTTACAGCCAGCTGGTGAACTGCAAGACTTTATCCCCCCTAACAAAGGACATTTGAGCAAATGGTTTGTAGCTCTCCTCCCAAACCAGAGAATACATAGCTTAAATCACCCTGGTCTGGAAGTTAAAGAACAGAGATGCAATTAATGTCGTTTGTGCCTGTTAAAACCAAAGACAGATAAAGTCAAGGGAACAAATAACAATAACAAAAAGAAAGCTAAAAGCTAGACACACCCAATATAAAAGTTGAACAGTGTAACAGACCACAGAATATTCCCACATGCTCCATTCACTCATTTTGACACAATAGAATGTTAAAAATGCACCTGGAAAGCTGATGAATATTCTGTTGAAACACTCCCCTAAGATTCTCACCTGCAGCAAAAAAGATAAAAAGCCCTCAGTGTGGGCTTTAGAGCACGCCCATGCCCCTTACCAGGCATCAACCTTTTATTTCCTTCTAAACTCTAAAGGTCCCAAGGAAACTTGCAGCCAGGGGAATGGTGGGCAGCAGCAGCTTCACCTGGGCTTACCTCCTGATTCTGTCTCCTGGGCCCCCTTTTTCTGATTTCTCAGTGAGCTCAGAGCAGCCCTGCCTTGGCTCAGTTCTGTATTTGCTACCTTCACTTCTCAGTGAGTGAACAGCAGCCGCACCGTGGCTCACTGCTTTTCTGTAAACTTTTCTAGGGAGCCAAAGCAGAGCACTGCCTAAGTTGTCTCCTGTTCCTTCTTCAACCCAAAGTCTTTTCTTTGTTTCCCTGAACCCAGCCCATACTCTCAAAATCACCTGGACTCGTCTTGTAAAACCTTTTCTACATGAAGTCAAGAAGCCATACACTGCAAGGCCAGCCTGAGGTGGACCCACGTAGGGCAATTCCTGTCCAGGAACACAGGAACAAGGCAAGTAATTGCTAACCTAAGATCTCTAGTTTTCAGTTAATGTTTTATTTGAATTTTTGAGTTGTAGGTAGAGGTCAACTTTCTATCCTATTTTTTTTCTGATGCCATAGGAAAATACTAAATTGTTGAGGTTAGACTTTTTCCACACTTCCCATTTCTTTAGCTTTCTCTCTCTCTTTCTCTCTCTCTCTCTCTCTCTCTCTCTCTCTCTCTCTCTCTCTCTCTTTCCCTCTCTCTCATACACACTCACACATCCACATCCCTCACATAACAAACATTATTTTCCCTTTAACATGTTACCTTGTGATTTACCATATTTTAAGTGTCAAAATGATATTTTATTAAATTTTATAAGTAATTTTGGCATTAATCAGTGAACTAAAGTGAAAATTTATTTTCATTTTTAATATCAAACATACAATTCATTTTTTAGAACTTTCTAGATTCTTCTTCCTTCTTTTTTTAAAAGATCTTATTTATTTATCTTTAGAGGGAAAGGGAAGGAGAGAGGGAGAGAAATATCAGTGTGTGGTTGCCTCTCATGTGTCCCCTGCTGGGAACTGGCCTGCAACCCAGGCATGTGCCCTGACTGGGAATTGAACTGCAATCCTTTGGTTCACAGGCCCGCACTCAATACCACTGATCTACACCAGCCAGGGCTTCTTCCTTCTTTTTATATACCAAACATTCTGTAGTATATAACACTTCTGATATCACTGGTCTATATTATATTCTTATGCTTCATCTAAATAAATGTAATAATATCTTCCTTTCTACATAAGAGATTAAATGCTTTAAATTCATGATTCTCTTGGCATAAGAATGATCAAGAACTGAACTTTGTTTTACTTGCTATGCATGGAGTACATGTTGTGACTAATACATTACTTGTAGTTACAAGTAGAGACAGGCAAACATTTGAACAAAGAAATTTTGACTATGCTTTGAGGACTATTGCCTGAGGTTATTTTCATCCTCATTTGTCTTCACTCTGTTGTCTTCTAAAAGAGCCTTATATTCACAAACATGCAGAGGAAGCTTAAAATTAAATTTTGTATTATTAGGTTTATTGTTATGATAATAGCATTTTTTACATACTGCATCTTAAGACAGCTATACTAAGATGTCAATAGTAACCAAATTTTATTTCTTTCCTAAAATTATTTGAAATGTACTTTTTTACAACAGCAAATATTATTGCTGTATAGAACATGTTAATACAATGTAGTGACTTCACAATATTGTGTTGAATTAGAAATAATTCTGCAAAGACAAATCTAATTTAATTTGACATCTATTTGTATACTATTGCTCAATTAAATTATTGATGTGATATATACACATTTATATTAGGTGGTTTTTCAATCTTTTACATTTAACAATATTTACTATTCTAAAATAACTCCCTAAACTTTTGCCTGGTTTTTGCCTGAATGGGTAAAAATCACCAATTTTGGCATTAAATATTAGCTTCAAATTCCTCAGAAGAGAGGAGATAATGAAAGCTATGAAAGAGTGAATCTTTTGATGGAGCGAGTCAACAGAGTAAAAAAGAAAGTTGAGGCTTTGGGGCACCAAGAGAAAAAAATGAAACCAGAAACATTAGATAAGACTAATGAGAACAATGTCCAGTAAACCCAAGGGAGAGATATTTTCAATTTATTTGTTAATATACTGATAAGAAATTTAATCTGATTCTCAATAGTTTTACAATGAAAGTAACCTTAACATGTTCATAAGTATTGGGGATATTAGGTATTATATGGCCTGAGAAAATACTTGACAATTTTGAATTAAATTCACAACAATAGATTTTTGTTGGAATCAAGGCACTTTTTTTCAAAACAAATTATTTTTGCCATTGTGTTATTATAACATTTTTTTTGCCAAAAGTTATCATCCTAAGAATATTTTTAAATGGGAAATAATCAACATAATTATAATCAGTAAAATGTAAAGTACATAGCAGCTATTTCCAAGATAAAAATATCAATTGATCAAGATTATAGTTGGTGTGTAGGAAAGTTTTCACACTCATAAGAACCTATTATAAATTTCCATTGGCACGTAAAAGTGTGGGTCAAGTAATGCTATCATGTTTAAGGTATTCTATGTTTACTAACATTCCAAGTTGAGTACAAATCAATCTTATTTGTAGTCATATGTTATTTTTATAAAAATGAGTAGCTGCTTGCTACTACAAAGAGAGCTTGAGGGAAGGCATGTAACATGAAATATGATGGAATCGATTATTCTATGGAAGTGACATTTAATCTATATACCTTTATTTCTTGTTGGAGATTTTGGTCTGCAGATATGGTACCATTATTTTGGAAAATGTTCGGTTAATGTAAAACTTTCTTATAACTACAATGGTGACTTTCAGAAAGTAAATACTTCTGTAATAACCTAACTAGATAAAATAAATCTGAATTACCCAATTTAATAACCTTGCCAATTAAATTAAATTAATTTTTATTACCATGGTCATTATGTTAATCTAATAAAATTATATTTCACGTAAACTAGTGTTTTCCATAATCACTAGATAATGTGAAAAATCTTTATTCTGCTAGTTATGTCTCTGGTCTACTTCTGATAGGGAATCTTTTTAGTATTGATAATTTTCCTTGTGGAAACATCAGTTAACTGTCTCTGATAAATCCACTTAGAGTGGTGAGACACTTTAAATCTCAAACTTCTTAAAGAGGTTGAGATATGGCCATTAATCATTATCAGGAAAAAGATGTATTAAAATTTATCACTCTTCTAAAGCTCTTTTGTCAATTTGGACCCAGTCCAGGGCAAGCCCTTTTCACATAAAATAGAATAAAACAGACATGCATATAGACTCATTTCAATTTGGTCTGTCTCACTGCAGTGACTTGAAAAATGTATTCACTAAATTGTACTCAAAGATTTATGACCACCAGATCTTTCCATTTTTGCCTGGAACAAAAACCAGATATTTTAACCAAGCTAGTTTTGTGTGTGTGTGTGTGTGTGTGTGTGTGTGTGTGTGATGTTTTTAGTGCTATATCTAAAGTAATATTTGAGAGATACATTCACAGCAAATAAAAATTGTAGGAAAGAATACCAAGTAAGCTTGATGTGCCCCCTCATATATTTTTTTCAAAATGTCACGACTGCCAACTTCACATGGATGATTTAAGGAAATGTGACTAAAAGGTGAATTGAATAAAGAACTTAGCTTAAAAGAGACAAAAATAACTCACCTTGAGAGCTGTATTTTTGCTTCTTCTTTGTTATGGACAATATATAATTGATGCTGTTTCATTTCCTGTGATCTCTAGATCCCAACTTCTCTTTTCTCCTTTTCTTTTACAAAGAAAGAAACATCATCTTATGTCCATGCATAAGAAGCTTTGTAACTTGTACCAAAATATTTGTTTCCCTAAATCTTTTAGCTCCAATATAATAGGTAACAATTTTATTTACTATCTAGGGAAAATATTTTTTATGTTTTTAAATCCTTTCAGATATTTTCTTAATGTGTATACATACAGAAGTAATGTATGAACTTTATCCAATTTTTAACTTAAATAATACCATGTTCTATTTTTTCACATTTACTTAAAGTATAAATGTTGGAAAATTTTCCAAATGATTACCTAGAGTGCTCTTTCATTCTTTATTTTCTTGTGGTGAAAAACACATAACCTTAAGTTTATCATCTTAACCATACAGAATGGTATGTTAACTATATATACCTTACTGTGAAATAGATTCCTAGAACTTTTTCATCTTTTAAAACTGAGACTCTATACCTATTGAATATCAACTCCCCTTTAACCTCTCCTCCTAGCTCACAGCAACCCTACTACTTTCTATTCATGAGTTGGACTATTTTAGATATCTCACATAAGTAAAATCATGCAGCATTTATTTTTTTGTGATTAGCTTATGTCACTTAACATTATATGAAGGTCTTTCCAGAACATATTCAGCCATATAATATGAAAAATAGAGACATTTATTGAAGAAGATACAAGATACAAGAAACACAGCACACAGGACAATGATGCCTCAGTGCCCTTCGAAGTAGGCATCTTGGGACCTCACACAGTTCTCCCAGCGTCTCTTCTACTGGTCAAAACACTCTGCAAAATCCTTTGTTGGAATCACTACCAGCTGCCACATTGTATTTTCCTGAATCTCATGAACAGTCTGAACTCTCTTCCATTTTAAATGTTATTTTAGTTTTGGGAAAGACTCAAAGTTGCAGGGCACCAAATATGGGCTGTAGAGGGGCTGAATCACATGGGTAATTAGATGTTTTGCCAAAACTCTGAATGAGATGTGATACATGACCAGGCTCATTGTTGTGATGATGATGCCAGTCACCAGTTGCCCATTGTTGTGGACTTCAGAACCATCTGTGTACTGTCCATGCAGGAATGTTCATGCTTAATGCAAATATTGGATGCAGATTTGTTGCTCTGCTTGCTCAGTCATTTTGAATGTGATGGCCACACAGTATACATGCTTACTAAAAGTGTCTACTGCCCCCACTGACTAGTACAGTGAAGTCATCATTGTTCACTCGTGTGCATTCCAGTCCATTTCTTTGGGTGCCAGGTTACATTGATGTTGTGCAAACCATTCCTGTTAAATTTACAATGGCTGGACTTTGTCCAGACACATCTTGTTTAGTTAAGTTTCATCTATGTTATGTAATATTGAACAATTTCCTTTTTTTTAAAAGCTGAATAATTTTCTAGTGTATGGTTGTACCACATTTATATTTTACTCATTTATCTATAAAAGGACATTTGGGTTGCTTTCATGTCTTAGCTATTGTGAATAATGTTGCAATGAACATGGGAATAAAATCTTTTCTTTAAGATCCTGATTTCTGCTCCTTTAAATATATACCCAGAAGTAGGATTGGTGGGTCATAATACTCTTAATTTTAATATTTTGAAGAACTTCCATATTGATATCCTTGGTGGCTTTACCATTTTTCATGCCTACCATAGGACACAAGAGTTCCAATTCTGCCACGATGTTGCCAACACTTGTATTATCTATTTTTGTAAGAGTAGCAATAATAATGAATGTATGATGATGTCTCATTGTGGTTGGATTTGCATTTACCAGATATTTAGTCATGTTGAATATCTTTCATTGCTTTTTGGCCATTTATATATCTTACTTGGAGAAATGTCCATTCTAGTTCTTTGCCCATTTTTAAAAGACATTATTTTTGTTGTTTAGTTGTATAATATATTCTGGATATTAACTTTTTTAAAAAGATTTTATTGTCCTAGCTGATGTGGCTCAGTGGATTGAGTGCTGGCCTGCAAACCAAAGGGTTGCTGGTTTGATTCCCAGGCAGGTGCATGCCTGGGTTATAGTCCAGGTTCCCAGTAGGGAGTGCATGAGAGACAACCACACGTCAATGTTTCTCTCCTTCTCTTTCTCCCTCTCTTCCCCTCTCTCTAAAAATAAATAAATAAGTTTTTAAAAAATAAATATTTTATATGTATATATAAAACTGATATATGTATATATCTCTTTGGATAATATGAATATTTTAACAACATTAAGTTTTCCAACTCATGGACAGTAGATGCACTTCTATTGTTGTCTTCTTTAATTTCTTTTAGAAAAAAATTTGTAGTTTTCAGTGTATATGTCTTTTGCCTTGTGATTTTTTTTGTTGTTGTTAAATTAGCATTTGTCAAGTAGAACCTCAGAGTGTTTGTTGGTGAACCATGGTTCAAAAAATATCACAAGGGAAAGTGGAATAGTGAAGTTTGTTACTCACAGGTCCTGAAGGAGGTACATACCTGCTTCAAGGAGCCACACGGGGAGGTCAAGGCAAGGTGCACACAGAGAGTGAATAGCAGGGCCTGAGACATTTGCCTTTCCTACGGTGTTTGGAAGGAGTGCTTTGGTGGGATTCCTGGGCTAAGGCTGGGTTGGTAAATTCAAACCCCAAATAGTGAGTTTTAGTGAGCTCCACAGGGGCCTTACCTAAGGGGTGTGCAAGGGGAGAAGCTGGGAGGCCAAAGAGACTGTTTATTACAAGTTTGTTGAGAAAATCATATCAAGCACCTCTATTTACTCGTGACTTTATATGCTGTTATCTAGGGCACGGACTTGAGGGAAGGGCTGGTATCAGTTCAGAGCCTGCGCAGTCCTCTTAGCCACACAGAATGAGTGTCAAGTCGACAATATTATGGAGTGGTTTAGCTAAATTCTTAACATGAATCTTCATTAAGTTTATTCTTGAGTATGTTACTCTTTTTAATGTTATTGTAAATGAGATTGTGGTCTTAACATCTTTTTCGAATTGTTCGTTGTTAGTATAGAAAAATATAACTTATTTTGTGTTAAGTTAAAATCAAAATAAGTTATTTTGATGTAACTTATCTTGATATGCTATTTTGCCATAAAATCAAAATAAGTCATTTTGAATTTATAGAGTCACTTTGCTGAATATTTTTAGTAGTTCTAATACTTTTTGTGTGGAATCTTCAGGTTTTTCTACACATAAGATATTGTAAACAGCAGAGATAATTTTACTTTTTCCCTTCTTCTATCTTTTTCTTGACTAATTTCTCTGGATAGTAATTCCACTACTACATTGAATGAGAGAACTCAGTTTTGCCTTCTTCTTAAGCTTGGAAAGAATGCTTTTCCATAATAAGTGTCATGTTAGTGATTGGCTTTTAGTCCATGGTTTGTATGATGGTGAGATAATTTCCTTTTATTCCAGTTTGCAGAGTGTTTTCATCATGAAAGGATGTTGAATTTTGTCAAATGTTTCTTTTTTTGCATCAAATGAGGTGCAAAAAATGTTTCTTTGTCTCTTATTCAGCTAATTTTGGTATATCATGTTGATTGATTTTTGTACATTAAATCATCTTTGTGATCCAGAGATAAATTCCCCTCAATCATAGTGTATAATCATTTTAATGTGTTGTTGAATTCAATTTGCTAGAATCAGTATTAATGGGGGATATTAGCCTGTGGTTTTCTCTTCTTGTTTGTCCTTATCTGGTATCAGTATCAGGGTACTATGTGCTATGTACAGTAGTTTGAAATTCTTCCCTCCTATTTAATATTTTGGAAGAGTTTGAAAAGGATTGGTATTAATCCTTTTTTAAATGTTCACTTGAATTCACCAATAAAGCCATCTAGTCCTGAACCTTATTAGGAAATTTTAATTAATGATAAAATCTTTTGACTTGTTACTTTTCTGTTCAAAATTTCTATTTATTCATGTTTCAATATTGGTGGATGGCATGATTCTACCAGCAATTTCTTCTAGGTTATTCAATTCACTGGCATATACTTACTGGTTCATGATAATCTTATAATCCTTTGTACGTTTGTAGTATCATTTTTAATGTGTCCTCATTTATTTATGATATTGTTTATTTGAGTCATCTGTTTTTTTCTTGGTAACAGTAGGTAAACATTTGTCTATTTATTTCTTTTTACAAAAAAATGCTCTTAGTTTCATTGGTTGTCCTTTTCTATTTTCTTCCTAGCCTCTGTTTCATTCATTTTCACTCTGATATTTGTTTTCTTCCTTCTACCAAATTTGATCTTCATTTTTTTTATTTAGTTCCTTGAGCTATAAAGTTACATTGTGTATTTACAATCTTTTTCTTGATGTAGGCATTTATTGCTATACTTTCCTCTTGAACTGCTTTTGTGTAAGTTTTCAATACCATAAATTTTGGTATGTTGTATTTTTATTTTTGTTTAAGATATTTTTTATTTCCCTTTTGATTCCTTCTTTGAGTTATTGGTTATTCAGGAAAGATATTGTTCAATTTCCACATATTTGTAAATTTCCCAGGTTTCCTCCTGTTACTGATATATAGTCTCATACTGTTGTGGTCAGCAAAGATGCTTCACATTATTTTAATCTTCTTAAATTTCCTAAGACTTGTTTTGTGGTCTAATGTATTATCTATCTGAGAAAATGTTTTCTGTGCGCTGGAGAAGAATGTGTGTGCTGTTGCTCCAAGTTGGAATGTCTTATGTGTGTCTGTTAGGTCTATTTGGTCTGAAGTTAACTCAGATGCAATGTTTGCTTGCTGATTTCTGTTTAGATGACTATTTCTTACTGAAAGTGAGATATGAAGTCTCCTACTATTATCCTATGCTGTATATTTCTCCCTTTATATCCGTTAATACTTGCCTGATATATTTAGATGCTCCAATGTTGGGTGCATATTTTTTTCACTGTTGATATTTCCTCTTGATGAATTGACCCCTTTATCGTTATATAACAATTTTTTTCTTATTATGGTTTTGACTTAATGTATTTTGTCTAAATATGCTACTTCTGCTCTCTTTTGTTTTCTGTTTACATGGAATATCTTTTTTCCTCATTTTACTTTCTGCCTATGTATGAGTTTAAAATTGCAGTGAAATCCTTGCAGGCAGCATATAGTTAGGTTTTGTTTTGTTCAATATATTTAGCCATTCTATGTCTTTTGACTGGAGAATTTACTATATTCACATTTAAAATAATTATTGGTAGACAAGGACTTACTATTTCCATTTTTAAGTTTTTTCCTGAATGTTTTATAGATTGATTGCTTCTTATTCTTTTGCTGTCTTTCTTTAGAAGGGGTGCTTTTCATAGTGGTATGCTTTTATCTCTTTTTCTATTATTTTGTGTATTTATTATAGGTTTCTGCTTTGTGAGTACCTTGAGGCCTGCATAAAACATCTTATCATTATAACAATATTTTAAGCAGATAAGCACGTAACTTTGTTCACATAGAAAGCTCACTAATACCCCTACCTCATTTCATGTTTTGATGCCACATTTATATCTTTTTATATTGTATGTCTGTGAGCAAATTATTGTTTCTATAATTATATATTTTTTAACTTTTATACTACAGTTATAACTGATTTATATACCATCTTTATAATATTAAGAGTATTTTATATTTGGCTGTATATTTGACTTTATAAGTGAATTTATGGTTTCATGGGATTTCATTTTACTAGTCAGTGTTCTTTATTTTCAGTTTTTGGACTCCTTTTAACATTTCTTATAAGGCAGGTCTAATGTTGCTGAACTCCTTCAGCTTTTGTTTGTTAGAGTATATCTTTATCTTTCCTTCTATTTTGAGGAATATCTCCTCTCTTCCTACTGGATAATTTCAAATCACCAATCTTTCAGTTCACTCAGGGAGAAGGAATTCTTTTTTTCTGATTGTTTGAGTCTTATTATTTCAGCTCCATTTAATTTTTTTTATGATAATGACACCCAGAGGTAAGTCTGCAGTCCAGACAGCTTTTCTGAATTTTACTCTGAGATCTAACTCTCAATTTGACATCTGCACTCAAATGTCTTTGTAGCTCATAGAACTCAATGCACCCCAAACAAATTCTTTATTTTTCTCTTTTCTCAATGCTGCCTCTCCCTTCTTCATTTGTAATCTTGGTAAACAGCACTTCCATTTAGGCATTACCCTAACTGGAGAAGTGGGTGTTGCTTGTCCTTTGCTGCATCTGCCATGCCTCCTTCCCATGTGTTGTCAACCTCTAAGGCCTGATGTTCACAGTCTCCTAAGTGATTCTCAAGTCGACCCACCCTTCATCTCTCCGGTGCAGGCATTTATCTGGTCTGCACTAACATTACATCTCCCCTGGGTGACCATAGTATCTTTCTAATCCAGTTTCCATGAATCATCCAGAGGGATTTTTTTTTTTTTTAATGCAGAATTGATCATACAATTTTCCTATTGAAAACCTTTGGTAACTTCCCTTTGCTTTTAAGATAAAGTTCAAATTTCCTAACATGCTGTGATAGGTAAAGTAATGACCCCAAGAATACGCATGTGCTCATCCCCAGAATTTGTAAATTTGTTGCTTTATGTGGAAAGGGACGCTGTGGATGTGATTAAGAGGAGAGCATCCTGTATTATTTGGGTGAGCCCATTCCAAACATGTGAGGTCAAAAGTGGAAGAATAATTCCGAGAGATGTGAAAGTAGAAGAAAAGGCAGACAAAATTCAAAGCATAAAAATCCATTGAATATTTTAGTTGTTACTGTATTTTTTCAGTTCCAAAATTTCTCTTTGCTTCTTTTTATATTTTTTCTTTCTTGAACTTCTCATTTGGTTCTTGAAAGGTTTTCCTGATTCTGTTCAATTATTTATCTTTGTTTCCTTGTATCTCTTTGATCAACACGAGAACACATATTTTGTTTTTGTCTGTTTGATTTTTTTTTCATAAAATTTGTAAATATCCATTTCTTTTGAGTCAAATACTGGAAGTTTATTGCACTCCATTGGTGGTGTCATGTTTCTCTGATTTATCAGGATTCCTGTAGCCTTGTGTAAGTATCTGCACCTTTGAGGAAGCAGATCTTGCCTGCAGATGGGACACATTGGAGTATCTGTGCCCCAGGTATACCCATTGGAGGGCTTGGGTGATGGCTGCAGGTTTCTAGGGGGCACAATGTCTTAGCTGAGGCTGCTGGGTTCCATCACATCGATACCTGTGTGGTCCTTGGTGAAAAGAGCTGATGGGGGTCCACAGTGGCTGCTAGGGCTTTTGTGGTCCTCAGAAGTGCCCTAAGTTGCAGTGGCAAGGGACCAGGGCAGGTCGCAGTGGTATCTAGGGCCAGGGCTTTTTACATGCTGATGTCATGGGCCTTCTGTAGGCACAGATATAGTGGTCAGGGCCAGGGCCATTGTGGCACATGATCAATTGCTGGGGCCCAGATGGTTGGCATATACTCATGCAGTGTACGGGTTAATCACATGCACTCACATGGTAATAGTGGAGTCAGGGATGGAGGAGTACAGGTGCATGGCTGGGTCTAGTTGTGGTTGTATACATCAGTGAAGGCTACTGATGGAAGTTGAGACTTTCTCCAGGTTCCTGAGCATCTGCAGGGGTCTGAGCTGTTAGTATGCATTTGTGCCATCACTGGGGCTAGCAGTGAGCATGCATGTGGTAGCAAGAGTCAGTTATGTGGGTCTGGGGTGTTGTAACTTACACACACTGCCGCAGAGACTAAGCCTGGATTCAGGCATGGTATCATACTGGATCCAGGGCCCAGGGTATCTAGGGGCACTGGCTAGTGTTGCTCCAGTGGGAAGGGGACAGGGAAGAACTCAGGCAGCTGGAGTCTGTGTAATCAAAAATCTGTACAGTTCTTAGTAGCACTAACTACAGGTGATCTCCAGTGGCTGTGCTGGCCACTGGTTTCCTCGGTCATGAAAGCCATCCTCTGTGGAGCAGTCTGCTGAGGTCCATGATAAAGATATCTGTGATAGAAGTCACAGATGCTCCATGATGTCTGCAGGGCTATTGAGGTCTTTAGTGGTGAAGGCTGCCGTAATCCTCTGCAGATCAGGCTGCTGGGAACTGCACTCATTTCTGTTGTGTGGCTAATACTATGGCCCTCGTCCTTTTTTTCATTCCTAGCTACCTAAAGACATCTCAGCTATACCTGCCTCTGTGTGGGGGTGAAACTGAGGTGGGATTTTTAGGCAGTGCCCTGAAAGACTGGAGAAGCTAATCATTTACCTGACTCACCATTTCCCAGGGAAAGGAATTCTCTTGGGCTGGGAAATTTTCTCTTGTCACTGAGCTGCTGGTCTAGGGTGAGATGATGTAAGAAAAAGAAAATGGTCCTTTTTATTTATTTTATACACTTATTCTCAGGGTTTTTTTTTTAATTTTTTGCCATACTATGTTAGTGAAGCTTCTCAAGGGATTCTTGAACTCTTCCTAAGCTATTCTTTTCAGTAAATAGATGTGCAATTATTGTTCTCCTTGGGGGATGGAGGAAGGGTTCTCCTACTTTACCACTTTGCTGATACGACTCCACTATAACTATTATAAATTGATAATGACTTATCTTAAATCTCATATTAAATCCATACTCCATTACATCTCCTCCTCCCCAACTTTATGTCATAGTTACAAATTATAACTTTTTATGTTTTGTATCCATTAATATAATTTCATAGTTGTATTTTAATGCTTTTGTTTTTAAAAGTCACTACTATAATTGATTTATATATCATCATTACATCATTGCAGGATTCTGTATTTGTCTGCTTTACCTTTACCAGAGCTTTACATGTTCATATGCTTCATTTTGCTATCTACTGTCTTTTCACTTCAGTTGGAGAACACTCTGTAGTTATTCTTTGTAAAACAGGTCTAGTGGTGATGATGGCTTCCGGTTTTGTTTTTCTGGGAAGGCATTTATTTTCTCTTCACTTTGGAGAATAGGTTTGCCAGATAGTGTGTCCTTGTTTGGCTATTTTTTTTTCTGTTTTAGCATTTTCAATATATTCTTCAACCGTATTTTGGCCTGAAATATGTCTGCCAAGAAATCCACTGAAAATTATAATATATGGGAGCTTACAGGTATGGGACAAGATTCTCTCTTTCTGGGTGGTTTCAAGATACTCTCTTTGTCTTAGATTTTTGACAGTTTGGTTATGATGTGTCTCAGTGTGTGCCTATCTGGGTTACCTTAATAGTAATCCTTTGAATTTTTTGAATTTGGAAGTCCATTTTCTTCCTCATATTTGGGAATTTGGAAGCCATATTTCTTCACATAAACTTCTTGACCTTTTCTCTTTTTTCTCCTTCTGGGATTCCCATAATATGATGATTGGTCTGCATGATTCTATACCCTCAGGCCTTCTTCACTTTTCTTCATTTAAAAAAAAAAATCTCTGACTGAATATTTTCAAACAAATGTCTTTGAATTTGTTGATTCTTACTTTTGATTTATCAAGTGTGCTAATTAATCTCTCTAGTGAAAATTTCAATTCATTTATTGTGTGCATCAGCTCTAGAATTTATTTCTTCTTAAAAGTTTCTACCCTTTTGTGTTATTCTCATTTTGTTCATGCATTATTTTCCTAATTTTATTTAGTTTTCTATCTGCATTCTCTTTAGTACACTGAACTTCTTTAAAACTATTTGGAACCCTGGCCAAATGGCTCAGTTGGTTGGGACATCGTCCCATACACCAAAACATTGTGGGTTCCATTCCTAGTCAGGGCACATACCTAGGTTGAGAGTATGAGCCGCAGTCACAGCACGTAAAGGAGACAACCAATTGATATTTGTTTCTCTCTCTTTCCCTCTCTCTCTCAAATCAACAAACACATCATTGGGTAAGGTTTAAAAAACATTTTGGGATTTCCAGTAAAGATGACAGCATAGGTGACCATGGCATTCCTCCTTGCATAACTGCATCAAAGTTACAACTAAAATATAGAGCAATGATCACTCAAAACTGTCAGATATTGAGTTGAATGGAAGTCTGACAACTATGGAATTAAAGAAACCACATTCATCTAGACTGGTAGCTAGGGTGGAGATGCTGAATTGCAGGCCCCACATCAACATGTGGTGGATAAAATTTCAAGAGGGATATGTTGGGAGCATGGATCCCAGCCCCATATCCATCTCCCCAGCCCAGGGTTCTAGTGCCAAGAAAACAAGTCCTCATAACTTCTGACTGTGAAAGCCAGTAGGGATTTAGTTAGTGGAAGAATCTTCTAGGATCCATGGAGTTCCCCTTAAAGAACCCACACATAGACTTACTCAGACTCACCCTCTCTGGGTTCCATCACTAGGGCAGCAGTTTGAAAGGCACCAGTGGCATACAGGGAGGAATTGAAATGTCCGGGAGCTAGGGGACAGCTTTCTCCCAAAGAGAAAGGTAGAGAGAGGTCATTGTCCCTTTTCTGAGCCCTCCCCACACAGAGACAGGGAACCAGCAGGTAGATGCCATATCTTGGACTCCATCAACTTGGCTAACATTTTTTCCCCACCCTGTATTTCCCCTGAGACTCCATCCCACCCAACTTAGGCCCCCCCCCCAAACTGTGAACCATGACTTTTCCATATGAATGGCTGCTCTTGGCTAATGCTTTATAACTTCCTAAATCCTATCAAATGAGCAACAGCTGACCTCAATGAGCCCCCAGCTCCTGTACCTCTTGCTAAATGACCCCAGGACCAGCACTAGTGGCAGACAGTCTAGATTCACATCTTGGCTTCACATCATAATCTCCAAGCCCAGAACAAGTAAAAGACATCTCAGACTGCTTTATAGCCCATGCAGGTTGGCCCTGGGCAGAACACAGGTAGGGATTGATTTTGGTCTGCAAGACATGGAAAACCCCAGAGCCTACTCACCCAGGGAACAGCTACAGATTACATTGGAGCACCACCACCCTGATGCTGTATAGCTGATATTCCATGGATGATAAAAGTTGGTGATCAGTGGTCTCAGCCAGTCCTTACAACTTACTGGCCTAGGTAAATCCCTTCCATTGATTTGCCAAGAGCAATCAAATCTCAACTACAAGAGAAGGGTGTACTCAGCACACATAACAGGCACACCTCGAGTACCCAGATTGAATCATAGGGGAGGCTATACCACGGAATCCTACAGGACACCTACTACATTAGGCCACACTGCCAAGACAGGAAGTCATTGTCACTCTACCTCATACACAGAAAGAAACGGGGAGGCTGCTAAAGTGAGGAGACAAAGAAACATGGCCCAATGAAAACAGATGAACATTCCAGAAAAAAAAAAAACAACTCTAAATAAATGGAGATAAGCTATCTATCAGATTCATAATTAAAGACACTGGTTATAAAGATGCTCAAGGAGCTTAGTGTGGACCTTAAGAGCATAAAACAGATCCAGTCAGTAACAAAGGATAGACCAATCAAAATAAAGAACAATTCACAGGGAAACAACAACAGAGTAAATGAAGCTGAGAATCAAATGAATTATTTGGAACAGAAGGAAACAAAAAACAACCAATCAGAAAGAAAAATAATCCAAAAAATGGGCACAGTGTAAGCAGCCTCTGGGCAACTTCACATGTTTCAACATTTCCTTCATAGAGGTGTCAAAAGTAGAAGAAAAAGAGCCAGAAATTGTAAATCTATTTGAAAAAGTATTGATGGAAGATTTCCCTAATTTGGTGAAGAAAACAGACATGCAAGTCCCAAAAGCAGAGGCCCAAACAAGATGGACACAAGGAGGCCCAATCCATGACACATCATAATTACAATGTTAAAAATTAAAGATAAAGAGAGAATCTTAAAAGCAGCAGGAGAAAATCAGTTAGTTATCTACAGGGGAGTTCTCATAAGGCTCTCAGCTGATTTCTCAACAGAAATTTTGCAGGCTAGAAGGGATTGGCAAGAAGTATTCAAAGCCATAAAAAGCAGGGACCTGCAGCCAAGATTGATCTACCCAGCAAAGCTATCATTTAGAGTCGAAGGGATGATAAAGGGCTTCCCAGACAAGAAAAAAATTAAAGGAGTTCATCATAGACAAACATTATTATATGAAATTTTAAATGAACTTATTTAAGAAAAAGGAAGATCAAGACTGTGAACAATAAAATGGCAATAAATACATATCAACAATTGAATCTAAAAAACAAACAAGAACAGAGGCAACCATAGTTACAGAAAGTATTGTGATGGTTGCCAGATGGGAAGGGGATACAGGGAAATGGGTGAAGAGGGGAGGGGAATGAGAAATACAAAAATAGTTGTGGGGATGTACAGTACAGTATAGGAAATGGAGTAACCAAAAAACTTATATGTATAACCCATGGACATGAACAATGGTGTGTGGATTGCCTGAGGAGTGGGTGCTGGGTATAGAGATAAAGGGAGAAAAATTAGCACAACTACAATAGCATAATTAATAAAACAATTAAAAATAAACTCATAAAAATAAAAAAAAAACTAAACATTTCAAATTATCTCTGAGGCAATATATAGATCTTAGTATATTTAAGGGTAGTTTCTGGAGATTGATTTTGTTTCTTTGATTGCACCGTATTTCTCAGTTTCTTCATGTGCTTTGTTTTGTACTTGAAATGTGCTTTTGAAAAACAGACACCCCTCCCAGTCTTTACAAGCTGGCTTTTTTACAGGAAAAGACCTTCACCAATCAGGCCAGCTAAATATCTCTTGTACTCAAATCTTTTTTCAGTCTGTGTCTTCTCTGGATTTGTGCATGTAATTTTCTCATTAGAGAAGTTGACCAGTATCTCTTTAAAGAATTTGTAATCTTTTGCAACTTCTAGTAACTGTCCACCTTACTGCATGTGCTGAGGCACTGAATAAGCTGAGCTCTCTCTTACTCTCCAGGGTCCCCATACGTCAAGAGCATGCCAGTTCCGCATCAGCACTCCAAAGCAGGAGACATAGAAACCAGTCCCACGGGTATTCCCTCCAAAAGCTGTACCTATTGGATGTACATTTCACTGTCCTCATTGTTTCCTTCCAAGGGAGGAATTGTGATTTGAGTTTTTCTTTCCAACTGCACGACTGTGCTGTCTTGCAGGAAGGTCTATCACAGTTGTGATGGAAGGGCTTTTCTTAGCTGTCTCAGTGCACCTGTTCTTAGCTTTCAACTTGCCTGGAGTACTGCAACTTCTTAACTGATCTCTGGAGTTCTTCTAAGGGCTTCCTGTAGACCATCTGTAATTGTTAAGTTGGTATCTTTGTGAAAGAATTAAGGCCAGGGCTTCCCATCTGTTATCTTGCTGATGTTACCAAAGTAAATTTATTAATAATAAATAAATTAAAAGTCTTACTCTTTGGTACCATTTGTTACATGTATACCAGTTTGAAGCTAATTGGAAAGCAATGGGATATAAGATTAGATTTATTATTTGATTTTGGATTCATGACATGACAACTCAAACTTCTGTAAGGAAAAGAAAAGATTTATTACCAGTAATAAAGCTTTACATGATGGTATTGCTGAGAAAATTGTATAAAATGTACAAAAACATCACAGTGATCAACTGCATGGACTCTTCATAGGATGCTATTCAATCTGAGCATGTGTGTTTTTAAATTAATTTATAATTAAAGCAATAGTTTGAAGTCCATTTAACTATTCAGATAAATGGTATCCTTTTGACATGAATGCTGTCAAGTATCCTGAAAATGGTTATTTAGCTTCATTTAACTTGACTTTTATGTTAATGGGAATATTTTCAAGTATGCCAGAAATGGATATTTAGCTTCATTTAACTTGAGTTATATATCAATTGGAATATTTCTTTCTAAATTGGAATGAAATTTTCCCTGAAATACACTTTTACAAAATGGTTGGAATCTCAACAACTAAGATTCCAAGGTTATGTTTTCTTCTAATGACAATTCTCTAATTAAAGGCTGGTGTCATTTTTATGATAATTATATATGCTTGCTTGCTCGCCTTCTTTATCTTTTTCCTCTAAAACTGGTACTAAAACATTGCTAAGGATATTGTTGTTGCAGAGATAGTCATTGAGAAAGCAAATTCTTACATCTTGAGCACATTCTTACTTTCTTTATTTATTTTTTTCTATTTCTGATGGTTCCCATCTCAGACCAAAGTTTAGGCAGTCCTTCGGATGGTAATCTCTTCTTCATGACCTGATTCATGGAAGTTTTTTATAATCTACTATAATATTGAGGTGCACAAAAAGTTGTATTTGTTTTGTTATTTTAAAACAAATTCAAATTATCCTGAGTCTCCGCTTCACATGTGGATGGGAATTTAAATTTCTGTATTTAATGGGCCACATGTATTTTTTATCCAAGTCTTCAGAGTTCCCCTAAAAGGAAAGTATTAGAATTTCTCCATTACTTCTGTGCTCTCACATCAAGTTGGAAATCCCAGATGAGTCTTTAAAAAATATTTTTATTGAATTTATTGGGGTGACATTGCTTAAAAATTATATAGGTTTCAGGCCTGCAGTTCTACAATACATTTTCTATATATTGTCTTATGTTTTCACCATCCAAAGTCAAGTCTACTTCCATCACCGCTTAGCCATCCTTTTACCTTTTTTACTTTCCCTGTCCCTCTTTTCCTTTGATAATCACCATGCTGTTGTCTGTATCCAAGTTTTTTTGTTTTTTGCTTAATCCCTTCACTTTTCCACTTAGCGCCCAAACCCCATCTGCTCTAGTAGCTGTCAGTCTCTTCTTTGTATCTGAGTCTGTTTCTACTTTGTTTGTTTATTTTGTTCATTAGATTCCACATATAATTGAAATGATATGCTATTTGTCTTTCTCCGGATGGCTTATTTCATTTAGTATAATGCTCTCCAGGTCTATTCTTGCTATCAAAAAAGGTAAGCTTTCCTTCTCTTTTAGGACAGAAAGCCTTCTATTTTCACCCTGGGAGCTTTAGGACCCCCAATCCTGTAGGGTCAAAGGTCCTGCTTGATAAAGAATTCTGCCTTCAGAGGGTAGAAAAAAAGGAAGAAATTGCCTTATTCTTAAAAATTCTTCTAATGATGTTTCAAAAATTGCAATAAAACCATAACTGGTTAAAGGGCCATATCAGCAGGCTAATATTTGGGATGTTAGTGGGATTCTTCCAAGGCGTCCATTTTTGTCTTATGCACAATATGATTCCCTTTTTCTGTTCTTGTCAGGTTTTCTTTTACTCATAAATGGTTTTCCATAGGTTCAAGCACAATATCTTGTCATTTATCATTAATCTCAGGAATAATGATAACATGTAACAGTGTTAAATTGAAATATTTCAAGGTGCCATTTTGTTTGGTTATTTCAAGCACAACAATCCTGTGTCACTGTTTACTCCCTCGTCCTGAGAGACCACTTTGGCTGGTGTGTTGAAATTAGACTGTGGTGGTAGAAAATATAAATTTGGAGCCATTTCGAAAGAAAACATCTTAACTTATGTGAGGACTAATGATAGCTCAGACAAGGGTTGTAGGCATTGTTTAATGAAAAATAGTTAAATCCCAATTTGAAAATAGATCTAATGATTTACCGATGAATTAATTATAACATGTGAGATAATAAAAGAAGTCAAGCATGGCTACAAGGTTTTTAGACTTGGTAACTGGAAGAATACCAGTGTTATTAATTGAGGTGAGGCAGACTCTTGGAGGAGCATGTTTGGGGTGATATGTACTTTGTACATAGGGAACTTACAATGCCCATTACCACAGCTGGATGTATAAAGGCAAACTTTTTGAACCAAGTCTGCGGGGAAATAAGGTTGGGAGCATTACCATATTAATGGTATTTAAAGATATGAGATTGAATGAGATCTCTAAGACATGAATAAGAAAGAGAAGAGAAGGACACAAAAAAACTGAATCAGGGGACATTTTAGCATTAAGAGGTCCAGGGAAAAGGAGGTAACTGCAGAAGATACTAATTAGTAGCAATCAGTTATATATAAAGGGTGAAAACAGAAAGTTATGTCCTTTGAGCCAATTGAAGAACCTGCATCTATGAGAAGTGAGCAATCAACAGTCTCAAATGCTTTTGAAAGGTGAGTTAAGATGAAGACTGAGAACTACATTAAATAGACTATTAATATCTCAGCAGATTATATGGGTGTTTAACATATATTTCTCATTTTTATTTGATCTCATGCTTATTTTTTAAAAGTAAATCCTTGTATGTGTGATTGAAAAAGCTACACAAATACCAATAACATTCACTTATCAGTCTGTCAATCTAAACTAAAATAAAAATCAATAAATAAGTCCCAAACAAAGACATTTTTTCACACTAGTTTTTAGTATAGAGTTTATGCAGTTGATGTGCCCTTCATGAGGGTAGTCTTCTCTTCCAATTTTGTCTATGAACCTATTCATGTTCAAGAGAAAAATGTAGTGATATGACAGATATTTTTCCAACAATTTTTGATCTTCTTATAAGCAACAAGGTATTTTTTTATATCAGAGTAATCATCATAGATGACATAGTCTCTTGGGTTTCAAGAGTCACATTTTTTGATGGTGGCAAATACTTATTTTGTGAAGAAGGAATTCACTTTAGAGACTGAGGTTTTTTTCTGATTAATATACTAGTTAATCCAATTTTGTTAGTATTTTGAATTAAATATGGTAATATTGAAAAATTAGATGAAAATGTTTGTTCTCCAAAAGTGATAAATATATACTTCTAAAGAACAATATTTCTTAATAAATGGCAGATTTTCCTGCATAACTTATTACTGGTTGATTTCAATGAGCATGTATTAAAGACCTACACTGTATTAAATTTTAATTCTGAATTGAAATGTAAAAAAAATTCTTGCAGATATTTGGCTGATAGAATAACTGTACCAGTTGTGCAAGATCATATTCTTTTGAAGACATAAATGCTGTTATAATTATTGGAAATCATATATTGATAGAAAACTACTGACATGTAGTATTTTTTAGTGTTTTCATTGTTTCCAAATATAAGCCATAGATACTTTATGTCTTTATATTCAGTCATTTGTGGTGTCTGTTATTACATATATTAATTTTTAGGAATAGACTTATTATTGTTACTTTTCTATTCAGAGTTTTATTTAAATACAGATTAAGCACATGTATTCTGTCACATGCTTTCTTCATATATTTTACAAAAAGAGACATTTTAAATAAGGGTCACAAATACCTATGATTGTCTAGCACCTGTCATTTACTAGCTCTCTATGCTTGAGTTACTCAGTTTCTCTAAATTCCCTCATCGGTCATTGGTATGAAAAAGTCTGTAAAGTCAGGTGGTAATATAATAAGTTAATCTGCAAGTGATTATACAAATGCAAATATTGAGAGAATATGGTGTACTTAGAAATCAGAAATGTAAAGACTTATTATTCCTCTGCCTCTCATTTAGGGTGACATTGAAAGAACTACCGGATGGCTCAGTTTTCGACTTGCCCTGTTTACCCACCTATTCAAGGTTGTAGTTCAGAGACACAGAGCAGAGCGTACACATGATATGTGTCAATTTATTTCACTCAGGGTTGCTCCTTCTAGCATATATTATATTCAGCATTGTTATTTATTAATATACAACCTACTAAATTTTTTAGGATAAAATTGATTTACTTATATCACAAAAGGCACCTAAGAGAATCTAACTCATTTTCATCCCTTTAATAGGGCCTCCGTTGTAATGCAATTCGTAGGTACTACCAATTCAAATAAAAAGTGGGTATGAGTAGTCCACTGAATCACTCTGTTTGCTGTGAACATGACAGCTTTGGAATAATTGACCGAAGTTTTCACTTTGCATTCAGATGTTTGGATTTGAGCTGACATAACCGCTGTCATAATTACTTACAACCTCCCAAGGTATCCATAGAATTAGCTGCTTCTAGATCTTTAATGGTTTTGACATACTATTAGCATTATCAATCACTTTTTAAATTACTTCTGCAAGAACTAAATTTATCAAACTTTTCGATTAAGCCCATTAAGATACACAACAACCATGCATATTTCAAGTTAGTGTTTTAGTGGTCCCGAGTGGTATTTACAGAGCACTTTTCGGTCATAAACAACTCTTTTAAGGGATAAGTTTTCCCCAGTTGGCACTACTGTCCTCTGAAAATTCCAGGAAACTTTATGCACACAGGAACTAGAGTGTTCTTTTCATATTATGTCCCATATACTTCATTATCCTCTTAAATTCATTTTTAATTTAGCCGTTACTTCCATGAGTGCAAATACAGTTTTCATACACAAGAACTTTCTCTTCTTCAAAAAATTTTATCTGATGCTCATGCTGTGAAGCCAAGTTGTCAGTAGCCTGATCTTAAGCCAGTTACATTGTTCACTCCAAAGTGGAGTCTATTTGTTTGTTTGTTTCCTCACCCAGTACATGCTATTGATTTAGAGAGAAGGGAAGAGAGGAAGAAAGAGGAGGCAAGAAATGCCGATTGGTTACCTTTTGGGCATGTCCCAACTGGGGACCGAACCCTCAGCCTTGGCTTGTGTCCTGAACAGGAATTGAACCTGCAACCTTTTGGTTTAAGAGATGATACCTCAACCAGCTAAGCTGCACAAACCAGGATAGAGCCCTTTTAATATTAAAATTAGTTTCTGATAAAAAATTCTATTATGTAATGTCAAAACAAATTTATATTAAAAAAAACTGAGGTCAGCAAACTATGTGATAAATCTTGTCCACTCTTTGTTTTTGGTACATCCTGAGAGCTAAAAATACTTTTTAGATTTATAATTTTTTGAAAAAAAATTCAAAGAGGCATAACGCTTTGTGACACGAAAATTACACAAAATGCAAACTTTGGTGATCATAAATCAAATTTTATTTGAACACTTCATGCTCATTTGTTTATGTATTCATTATCTATGGCTGCTTTCACTGCTACAACAGCAACTTCGGCAGCTGTGAGAAAAACTGTATCGCCACAAAACTGATGACAGTTACTAACTGACTCTTTAAAGAAGTTTGCCAGGAACAGTGCTAGTGCTGGAGGCCTTAAAGCTTCACTTTGTGACTTATTCTGATTCCTAGGGTAATATCCACTTTATCCAGGAAGTATTTAAAGTACAGTAATCCAACCTTCCAACACAATATATTAAGTCACCTTTATACCTAATCTGACTTCTGACAATGTGCTTTAGTTATAATAAGCTACAGAATGAGATTTCTCTAAACATTGCCACTAGTAAGGACCTGCTACTACTGCTTTCACTCGTACTCAGAACACAGTGATGCTATAGCTCCAGGTCCCAGGGATTTACTGACTACTTTATGACAGTCCAGTTCACTGAGCCATGTTTCATTGTTTTCTAATACATGCTAGGGTTTTTGGATGGCAGGATTTTCCATTGTGTTTCCATGGTACATTAGTTTTCCAGTATGTTCAAGTGTCTTGATAAATGGGTCCATCTTTTAAATGAGTTAGAAAGTCTCTTGAATAAACAAATTTAAAGAGTTTCTCCTCTGAATGACCTGTCATTGATTTAATATGCAGAATTCCTCAAACTCACTTGGCTGTCAAACATGTTTTAATGTAGAGCACGTCAGTGGACTTCACTATTCTCTAAGGTGTCATAAACTTTCAGAAAGGTGAAATTAAAAATCAGGTTAATATAACTCTAATATTAAATATGAGTTGCTTTTGTATTTTTTAGTCAATCTATAAAATTGTTTCCCAACTCTAAATTTCAGACGTATCCATTATGTTTTTATTTATTCTGTAACTAACACATAACTAGCACTCTGTGCTGGTCTTTGTTCTATACACTTTTTAAATGCTAACTAATTTAACTGGCACGACCGTCTTATGACTTTGGTGAATTTTTATCCATACTTTACAGTACGAGAGAACTAATGCAATAAAGAAGATGATTTTTACAAGTTCATTCAGTTGCAAGATTGTAGAGCTAGAATTCATGCCCAGACAAACCACTGTCAGAGTCCATTATCTTAACCAATAAGCTGGGCTGGCTCTTCCAAATCAAAATCAAATCCATGCGATGTAAAATTTCTTTAATGTAAAAGTATACTTAGCTATGACACCTTTGCCCTTAACAAAGGAAATGAAACTTCTAATAAAAAATATGGTCTGCTTTGTTTCTGATATCCAAGGTGGGGGAGACTGTAAACTAAATCAATAATAACAACAATAATAACAAAAAAAGGAGAGAGACAATTTAGCTAAGTGTTCATTAATCCCTGTATTAGTCAGCTCAGCTTGCCATAACAAGATACCAAAGATTGCCTGCCTAAAAGCAGAAATTTATTTT
This sequence comes from Anoura caudifer, assembly GCA_004027475.1. Lineage (NCBI taxonomy): Eukaryota > Metazoa > Chordata > Mammalia > Chiroptera > Phyllostomidae > Anoura > Anoura caudifer. The sequence goes on along the minus strand of PVKU01004488.1, from coordinate 115,112 downwards.
CTCTTAGCTGTGGAGGCTAGGAAGTCCAAGATCAAGGTGCTGGCACAGTGGCTCTTATTCTGAAGCCTCTTCTGCTGGCTTGTAGGCAACCATCATCTCGTTTTGTGTCTATATTTTCTCTTTTTTGTGTGTGCATGGAGAGAGAGATAGAGAGAGAGATAGAGAGAGAGAGAGGGAGAGAGAGAGAGACTGAAAGAGCAAGATCTCTGGTGTCTGTCTTAAAAGAACACCATTCCTATTGAATCAGGGCCCCACCCTTATGGCTTTATTTAATCTTAATTACCTTTTTATAGACCCTATATCCAAATACAGTCACATTGGGGGTTAGGTTTTCCACACACAGATTCTAGGGAACACAATTCAGTCCATAGTATTAGCATATGGGCACCTACACAGACATCTTCACAGTTAGGTTAGTCATTTGACTGGTTCTTGTCAATATACTGAGATTAAAAACGATATGTAGGTCAAGATGATTTAGAGTCATTGTTATTGTCTAACCTCTCTCCTATCCCGCTGTGGTGGACTCAGAGGCTGCGTTTTTCAAGTGATGTTCAAATTGGAGGAGAGGAGTGGGTAAACATCATTTACCATACAACACATGGCATGATAGAAATGGAACTAACATTGATATTCACAAATTATTTAGCTATAAATCTTATTTGAAGCCATTATTTGTTTCTCTTTTTTGAATCTACATAAATATTAGCTATGTTTCCTCAGTTCTTGTATGAAATATATTCTATATGGAAGAAGGTGTTTAAGAAAGTTGCAGGAAGAAATACTGACTGGTTATAATAGGCAATAATCCCATATTTGCCAGGCCTTAAGTGTGACCTTTAATAAATCATTTAATTTCTGTGGACCTTGGTGTCCTTACATAAAAACATTGGCCAGGTTGCCCTGGCTGGTAGCTCACTTGGTTAGAGCATCCTTCCAATACACCAAGGTTGCAGGTTTGATTCCCAGTCAGGGCATGTACAAGAATCAACCAGTGAATGAACAGATAGGTGGGGATAACAGGTTGATGTCTCTCTCTCTCTTTCTGTCTTTCGCTCTCCTGTCCTCTTTCTCTCTCAAATCAGTAAATTTAAAAGAAAATGAAAAAATTTTGGGCAGATTGACTAGATATCTCTAAAGCTATTTCAAATCCACTAACTATAACAAATAGTATAAAATTAGAGAAAGCATGATTTTACTTAGACATAAGATATTAAAAATATTCTAAAAATAAGAATATTGTTCTCATCTGTTTTTATTCATACTATTTTTCTATATATTGATTTGATGGAGGGAGAAAGAGAGAGAGAGAGAGAGAGAGAGAATGTCAATTTGTTGTTCCACTTGTGAATTCACTGGTTGCTTCCTCTGTGTGCCTGACCAGATATGGAACCCACAACCCTGGTGTATTGGGACAATTCTCTAACCAACTGAGCTACTTAGCCAGAACTCATTCTATTTTTATTCTCAAAATATAGCTCTTAATTACCATGAGCATCAAAATCATTAATAAGAACAATGAATTTGCATTATTTCACTAAAATTTGAAACTTTAAATTTATATATGGTCTTTAAAAACCTCTAGCAATCAAAATGTCAAAGTATGTAAAGCATCACAAGGTCATTTTATTACTGTGTTAGCTCAGGCAGCCATAACAAAATACCATAGACTGGGTGGGTCAAACAACAGAAATTATTTTCTCACAGCTCTGGAGTCTAGTAGTCCAAGATCAATGTGACTGCAGGGTTGGTTTCTGATGAGATCTTATCCCCTGGCTTCCTTCTTGCTGTGTCCTCACATGACCTTTCTCTTTCTTATATGAACACTAGTCATTCTAGATGAGAGCCTAACTCTTATGACCCTATTTAAACTTGATGACTTCCTTTAAGGGTCTGTCTCGAAAAGAATCACAGTAGGAATAAGAGCTTCAAGATATGAAATTTTGGAGGAAACAATTCAGTCACTAACATTGTCATATTTAACACATTTCTTTTCAACTACCAATGTTGTATATTTGATGAAATATGTTGAATCTGTTAATCACAGATATTGGCATGTGATATTTGGTGCAGGCGGACAAGACAAATTTTGAAATTCAGTGTCATATACTTTACCCGAAATCAATTTCAGATAAACTATTATTTGAAAATTAAAGTCATTCCTTTTTTTAAAACTAACTTTTATTTATTTTTTTAAACATTTTTTAAATTTATTTATCTTTAGAAGGGAAGGGAAGGAGAGAGGGATAGAGGGAGAGAAATATCAATGTATGGTTGACTCTCGTGCATACCTTGCTGGGAACTGGCCTGCAACCCAGGCATGTGCCCTGACTGGGAATCGAACCACGATGTTTTGGTTCACAGGCCTGCACTCAATCCACTGAGCTACACCAGCCAGGGAAGTCATTCCTTTTTTATGCCATCATTTTTTCCTAAGCATCTAAGCTCCAGTTTATCTTTTACAAAATAGGAATAAAATGCCTATGTCATAAAATATCTCATTGGAGTTAAATTAGATGTTTCTAAAGAAGCAATGACCATACTAAACACAATAAGATTGTTATTCTCTCTATTCTTCAGATTAAATAACATGTTAATTTGAGTTTAATGTTTTCTTCAAGCAACTAAATAGTAGTATAAGAGCTTAAATCTGAAAAAAAGATGCAAGTGTAAACAAGTTCAAGAGAAATATGGTTGGAAGATGCATTGGTCTATGTTTATGCTGTAACATTTTGAAACTATAAATTTAAAATGACCAGAAACAGGTTATTTTTCACATTTTTTTGTATACTCTGCAGAAGACTTGTATTTGTGGTCATCACTAATGAGACCCAGGAACAGCCTTTGAAGTTATCAGTAGAAGCCAGGATTCATGGTGATGGATGAAGCAGTATCAGAAGTAGTGATGTAATGAGCTGAAACATAAACTTAAGAGAGTTTGGAGGCAAGAAAATCTCTATTGTTTCAGTATGAACAGGTTTTCAAGAGCCATCTGTCTCGGAATCATAACAGCCTCACTATCTTTTTCTGATAATGAGAGATATGAAATTATCCAGGAACAGGATATTTGATTACTTGATGATAAATAATAAGCCCTCCCCACATATTAAAAAAACACCTTTGCCAAGGAATCCATATGCTTTAAGAGTGGCCTTAGTGTTGGGCCCTTCTTAGGACTTGAGAAGGAAACTGGAGCTGTGGTTTTTAGGTATTAGGAAAAAGAATAATCCCAATAGTTTAGAAGAGTTGGCTGTATCTGCTTTACACTAATAACCTATTCTCTCCCTATGGTTATCTGCTTAGGTTTTTATTCTCTGCAACCAATCAGTATTTGGCAAATATGCATAACACAATCACAAAATGAGCAAATGGAAAAGACTGTTCTCAAAACTCAGATATTTTATTTCCTCCTTCTGCGTTCTTCACACTAAAATAAGTGGTATTGTTGTGAAGCTTAGCTTTGTCAACAACAAATATTCTCACAAATTCTACTTATTTTTCTCTATCCTGAGCATAGATCATGTAGCCACGGGGTTATCTGACTTATACAATCCAACAAGATAGAGAGGTACTTTAAAAAGGGTAATAACAATAAACTCTTTATGCTGGGCTCACATGCACTATTCTTTCCAGACTGTCTATAGGATTATTAGCTGCTCAATTTTGACAGGCCTCTGTAAGATTCATAGGTCCTTTACCTGGTGCACACTTTACAATTTAATAGCTCTTCCTATATCAGCCTTGCATTAAGTTAGAACACAATGAGATTGAATGCAGCTTTACTGTCTTCACAAGAGACACTGAAATACCAGACCCAGAAGCATATGTTGAGATGTCAGGAATTTTTCAGTGGTAATCCCAGATTCTTTATTTTTTATCATTTTTATTAATGTTCAAATACAGTTGTCTCCATTTTCCCACCATCACTTTTCCCTGGCCCCCCACAACCCACCTCCCACCCTCAATCTTACCTACCTTTGGTTTTGACCATGGGTCCTTTATACAACTTCTTTGATGATTTTTTTCCTTCTTTCCCCCATTATTTCCCTCTCCCCCTCCCCTCTGGTTACTGTCAGTTTGTTCTTAATTTCAGTGTCTCTAGTTATATTTTGCTTGCTTGTTTGTTTTGTTATTTAGGTTCCACTTATAGGTGAGATCATATGGTATTTGTCTTTTACTGCCTGGCTTACTTCACTTAGCAGAGTCTCTATTTTTATAGGAGGACTTTTACTTTTTTTGAAACGGATGATAGATTATTAATAAGTTTATGTAAACTGCCTAATAAATATGCTCCATGTTATGTGAGGTCCCAAGAGCTTTACTTTTTAGAAACAAATGTAAAATCAGGAGATCCTCTAAAAGTGCATAGAAAGTAGGAAGAGTAGTTGAAAATGTAAGACAATTTCTCTTGTTAATCATTTATATAAACTAAGTCCATGATGTGATGCATTTTATTTCGCTAGAATATTAGAAAGAGTAAATGTACCTAAGACTAATTACAGAAAATACTTTAATACTTAATATGAACTTATTGAATTTTTCTTTTTTAAGATTTTATTTATTTAATTTTAGACAGAGGGGAAATGAGGGAGAAAGAAAGGGGGAGAAACATCAATGTGTGGACCTGGCCTGCAACCCAAGTGTATTGCCTCACTGGGAATCGAACCAGTGACCTTTTGGTTCACAAGGTGGCACTCAGTCCAGTGAGTCACACCAGCCAGAGCTGAACTTTTGTATAGCTCCATTTTGGAATACATTCTTGGTGTATATATAAAATGTTTTTTATAAAGAATGTAGTTTTTAGACCTAATGCTTTACTTTTTGGGTGTAGGTTTACAAATCCTCATAGAAATGATTCCAAAAAGTTGGAAATGTAGGAAGAGCTAAAGTTCCGTAAAGAGAAATTGAAATTGGAGTGCAAAACTACAAAGAAAGATGTCGAGCTAAAGAATGCTTACTAGGTCAGCACAGTGACTGACATACAGTTAGGTGCTGATTAAAAGCTGCAGGAAAAGTGACTCAGGTGACTAAGGAGAAAGAAACATAAAATGCAGATCCTGGACTATTTTTTTTTTCCTGTGACCAATTTCTTGATAGTGAGTGTGGTAGAAAGGGATGTGTGTTCTAGTTCTGTCCAAGGCATCAGAAATGAAATATGCCTGATATTCCCAGAAATTTGTTTCATTCCTAACAAAAAAACACAGGGATGAATGACTTCTTGACCATTAGGATACCTGCTGCATTTATGTGGTTGTTACACCCAAACTATGGCAGATGGGCAACCATGAGGAAAAGAATCTTAGAAAGAAAGAAACAGATGATGAGAATGTTAGAACAGGAAGACAGAAAGGATCTAGGTCTTTGATTATATGACTGCATTGTTGACCAAATTATGTCTGGGGGTCAGGCTAAACTTGGGAACTTCAGGTAAGAAAATATATTTTCTTGGTGTTTCAGCTGTTTTTAAGTGGGATTTTATGATTATTTCTATTTAAAACATCACAGGGCATAAAAATATTTTAAGTGTTAAAGTCTGTCAGTTAATTTCTTATGAAGACAATTAGGAAGATTACCTAAATAAAAAAAAACTGTACATATACAACTTATATGAAAAATGGCTATATGTACATATAACCAATGTTTTGCTTTACTCTGATTATTAGTACATTTCTTTCTTTTAAAAGTATTTTTCAAAGTCAAATAAAAGCAAAGACGATTCTACCTAAAACTACGTCTTTTCCTTGGATGTCCTCTGCTATCAAGTTTTTTGGAGGGAGAGTGGAGAGGGGCAAAGGTGGTTTGTTTGCTCTTTAATTCTTTTATTGGTATTGTCATATCCGTGCTTGAGCCAGTTTCCCATTCATTTCAATAGGTCTCTGCTCCTTCTGGCCCCAGTGCTGTCTTGGTAGATCAATAGGTTTGTGTAAGAGAACAAATGCTTTTCTTAAAGCCCAAGAGATTACCTCTCCTATATTGTTCATTTTACTGCTTCTTTAATGTGGGAAAAATTCATAATTAATATATCCAACTGGGTTTTCCTTGATTATATTTTAGTAACCATCATGTGGGAACATCTTTAACTTAATCAATTTTAGGGAATTGATGACCTGTCTGTTAATGGGAGGAGGGATATCTATTACAAGGGCACATTTTCCCAAGAGGTCTCAGAATAGCTCTGTGAACCTGAGCACATTATTCCATTTATTTACCTGTTCAGCTTCCTCATGGTACATAATAAAGATGGTATTGTTAGGGCAGATGTAAAACATGAGAAAGTACTTTGAGGGTTTTTTGTTGCTGTTGTTGTTCTAGGATAATGGCCCTATTAACTTCAGTTACTCTTGTTTTCTTATTCAAGCAACTGGGAAATGCGGACTATTACAGCCTTTGTTAATACCATGCTATATTTTCATAACACTTTTTATTTTAATCTATTTATTGCCTTTATTGTACTTGGAAAAACAAGACTGTTTTCCCTTCCCTTCATTTAAGGTGTGCTGCACTTCTGTAATATATATATAATTGTATATATGATACACTCTGATATATATGTTTGTATATGTGTATTTATGTGTATATATGTATACATACATGTATTTGCACTTATATGTGTGTATACATATACATATATATGTATATAAGGATTAGGTTGGATGGCCATTTGAGAATATAAATGAACTAAGAAATTGAATTCCTTCACATTGTCAAAACACAACAGTGCTAGAATAAAAAACAAAATAAATACCTAAACAGCATAACAATGTAGAAATAATGTATTGTTTATGCAATATAGAACATAATGTCATTTCTCAAAATAAATGACTTACATAGCCAGTTACAACTCATGTGGCTCTACCCCCATGAATGTATTTTTTTCTGATAACCACTAATATTTAAAAATTGGTTTTAGTACAGATCCAAAATCCTTTATTTAAAACACATAGAATCAAAAGTATTTCAAAATCCTATTTTTTGTTGACAAAAGTAAGATGGTGTATATATTTATCATGAAACACTCTAATCAAAATCAGGAGCAGCACCCCATACCCATATTTATACAGTAGAAGATACAAATACATACAATATGTGATATTATAGATAGCTTCTTTTCAAGTCAGATCAGGATTTAGCAATAAAATATTTATTGTAAACATCTGAAGAGAAACATCATTTTAAGAAGATTTTAAAATAGCATTGTTGATAAAGAATTTAAAAGCTACATTTAGTGTAATACATGATGTGCATGGGTGAACAATGATGACTTCATTGTACTAGTCAGTGTGGATGATAGATGCTGTTGAGTGAGTATGTATGGTGTGGCTGTTGCATTCAAAACAACTGAGTGAGTAGAGCAACAAATCTGCATCACATTTTGCATTAAACTTATTCCTTTGTGGAAACTACTCAGATGATTCAGAAGGCCACAGCTATGGCCAACTGGTGATTGGCAGCTTCATCACGAAAATGCACCATTCATACATCATGTCTCCTGCAGAGTTTTTTGGCAAAACATACTGGTAAATCACTCAGGTAAGTCAGCCCTGCTATAGCCTAGATATGGTGCCCTATGACTTCTGGTTTTACCCCAAACTAAAATCATCTTTGAAAGGGAAGAGACTTCAGACTCTTTGAAGAGATTCAGGAAAATATGATGGGGCAACTGATGGCAATTGGTAGAACTAAATGTGGTCCCAAGGTGTCTAGTTTGAAGAGAACTGAAGCATCATTGTCCTATGTACCATGTTTCTTGTATCTTCTTCAGTAGATGTCTCTATTTTTCATATTACATGGATGGATACCTTCAGGTATATCTGGATATCTTATAATAATAGACATTTAAATAAATGTTTGCTGAATAATCTGGGGTGGGAACTAATTAAGAACATATTTAGTGTTATAATGAGGAAAACACAGGGCTGGAAGTTAAATTTTTGTTCTAGTCTTATGTCTGTTACCAAAGTCCTCTAGATATTGCTAGTCATATTCATTGTTTTTTGAATCAATATAATTGTGACAATGAGAAGGAAAATACCAAAAATTGCCATACATTGTTTTATATGTCATGCACATAAATATAATAGAATCTGGTGATTCTGAAAATGCATTGTGTTTCTACCAGAAGCCAAACAAACTGTAGAAGATAATCTTGAGTCTTTAAAGACCATTCCATGGATGGACAAATCTTTAATAAAATATAAGGAGAAATAAAATAGATAATTTGGAAAGAGTTATTGTTATTGCTGTTCAATTTTTCCAATCTCACCACATTTAAATAGAATTTGTGTGAGTACTAAAGTTTCTTCTGGAGTTTTATATTTGTCTTTGCATTTATTTAGTTTTCCAAATTTAAAAAAGTTGTTTCAAGTTAGGGAGTTTATTTCTTTGCTCAGAAAATGTAGACAATTGTCATCTTCCCCAAATGACTTTCTGTACTCACTAAACAACCCCATTTCTCTCCTCCTAGACCCTGCAAACCACCATTCTAATTTCTGTCTCTATGAATTTGACTATTGTATACACCACAGGAGAGTCAATTCATACACTTTTGGTGCTTTTGTATCTACCTTTTTTCATTTAGCACAATGTCAAGATTCATCTGTGTTGTAGCATGTGTCAGAATTGTACTCCTTTTTAAAACTAAATATTTTTTTAAGTAAATAACCTCTTCTCTATGTTTTCATTGAGCACTTATGGTGGTGCTTAGCCTTTTGTGTTGCTATTGTAATTACCTTATGTTCTCAAAGTTAGCAAAACAAAGATAGCAATGTACTATTTACCAAGTAAAATACATCCATCTTAGTCTACAGCAACACCAAGCATAAAAGCAGAAAATTATCTACGCCAAAATATAAATAAGACCATTAAGCATAAACAAGTAAAAATTCATATTTAATATTTATAATCAGCATCAGTGAATATAGTTGGAAAGTAAGAAATTTATTAACCTAACTATTTTGGAGATGATGTTTATCCTTTCCTTTTTGGCAAGGTTATTAAAATTTCCTGCTGATTTTACTATCAACCACCAAAAGTTCTGGTATTTTCCTTTAATTTCCATTTACGTGCACTTGTATTTTTTCTTTCTGCTCTGTTGATATCCAAGATGAAAGTCACTAAGTAATGTCAAAATATATATGTCTGAATATTGTTTTATATCTTCATTTTCATGTAATTGATTCCTACTAGTTTTCAGTCAAGTAAATTGTTGATTTAAAATTCCTCAAAGTTATATTTTATTTCAAATGTGCAAGGTGTGTGCATACAGAGGCCAAGGAATGTCAATATCAAGTATATCACATTAACAGCTTTTGATCAAACTAAGCTTTTGGTAGAACCTGCATTTTCAGATCTTCCTAACTCTGCTACATAATTATACTCAAAAGATCTTTAATCACATTTTATAGACATTTTATTTACATACTTAAATCAATAGTAAAAATTATTTGAAGGACCAAATTTAAATTCCACAGTGTATGCAGATGAAAAGGGTTAAAAACTGTATGAGCTCAGATTTGAAGTAATTAATTTAGTAATTGTCAAGGATGAATAAGTAGAGCATGAGAAGGAATATTCATTATGCGCATAAGGGAAAGCTCTGAATTTCCAATTAACATTAAAGCAGCATCAGCATAAAATGAGCATTAATATTCTACAGGATAATTGGAAACCTTTGCGGTGTGATTTTTTGTTTGTTTTTTTCTTCTACTTTAGCTGTTCTCAAGAAGGTGCTATTATTCCTGGTTGACTGAGAGGGATCAAGGTTTGTGATATGTTCTACTCCTATTCCTGCTGATAATCACAGGCTTTTATTACATACATAATACAAACCATGCTGAAAACCTTCTATGGGTTACTTGTTTAATTTCAGCGCAGTCTTATGAAATAATTAGTATTTTATATTCATTTTGCAAATGGGATATTACATGGCTTTTGTAAGGCCATTGGGCAAATGGCTGTGCTTCCATATTTAATTTCTATGATATAAACCCTTCTGTATCTCATACTTTGTATCACATTTTACCATTCTCCAAACACTTTTATGTACATTGCCTCAATATCAAAAAAAAAAAAAAAAACCCAACCCTACACAGTAGTTATTATTAGGAGTTCAGATGAGGGAACCAAGACTCAGAAAATTAATTTGCCACAATGACAAAACAAGGAAGTCATTCACTTCCCAACTAAACACACCTCTCTATCTATTATTTAATGCCGCAAAAATTGTGTGTAGGACAAGGATTTGTTGTAGTTCCACATGTTTTTCTAACTTTCAATCTGTTATACATAGATGAAATTGAGGTTTACAATGAAATTCTGCAATCCATATTATGTAGAAAAATTAAGAAATATTACCAAACAATAGCAACTCAGAAAGGACATGTGCTGTCTAGTTCACAGTTCCCACCATTCCATTTTACAGTGGGGCTACATTACTCATTAACTTCCTGCATCTGAGTTTACCTGAATCTTACCTAGTTCAGTTATGTATGTATGTATGTATGTATGTATGTATGTATGTATGTATTTCTCACCTGAGGACATGCTTATTGATTTTAGAAAGAAGGGAAGGGAGGGGAAGCAAGAAAGGGAGATGTATTGTTGAGAGAGAGACACAGATCTGTTGCCTCTCCTCTGCACCCTGACCAGAGATGGAACTTACAATGTATTACCTAGTTCAATCTTTGTGGCCATAGAAACTGTCTTCACTGGATGCATACTATTTCTCTTAACTGGAATACGTATCTCTGTACCCCTCTATTGGTGAAATGAAATCTTTTAAGACACAAATCTGTCCCTTCTCCATGAACATATTCTCCCATATAATTTTAGCATATTGTCATGTTTGTTGTCTCCACATCTCCTATCAAAGCAAATTTACACTGGGCAATGTTAAACTATAAAGGAAGACTTTATTCAAGACTACTGCAATAGCGGGGAGAGACTGGAACACAGCCTTGAGCTCACCTCCACTAAACAAAAGACAGAGGTTGAGCTAGTGCAAAGCTACTGAAGGGTGATGGGGAGAGAGAGACATTGTTCAACAACTCATGAGAATCCCATTGAGTTATTCCTGGGTGTGCAAATGTTTTGCTCTGTGATTAGGCAGTCTGTGTATGGTCATTGGGACTGACCCATTGAAGGTCTTTGAGAAAGACAGTTCCGGGTGTACATTAGCCGAGCTGCTTTTAAAGAGGCTTACACCTAAAAGGGGCAGAGAAAGAATTTACAATGGTAAGTTTTCTAAAGTAAATGTTCTAAGAAGAGGGAGATCAGATGCCTGCAGTTAGGAAGAAGCCTGTCTAAAATTTAATCAAGCTGAGGGGAAGATTAAAGCAGTTGTGACAGAGACTGCCAGTAATTGGTCAATGTCTGTTGCTCTTTTTTTTCTTTATTAATTAGAATTCAAAGTTTTTTGCTAGGCACATGACTGACTTCATAAATATAACATATCCCAACTTCTATTTCCAGTAAATATGCCATTTGACTTAGTTCTGGACAATGAGAAGTGAGTGGACACGAAGTGTGCTACCTCCAGAAAGGAAAGAGGTTTGGCCTCCCCTTTGCCTTCTTCATTCCCTACTAGATGGAATGTAGACAAGGCAGCAGGGGTTGGAACTGACATCTTAAATTACAACGTGGAGGCCACATGTTGTGGATGGCAGAGTAAAGTGATAGCGGGATCCTGAGTCCTAGTTAAAAATACTACTTAAGAGCTAGTATTTTTAAGGGTAAAATTATGGCTCTCCTAGAGATATAAAAATTAGCATGTGTTAAAGATCTCATCTGAATTATTAATGAAGGAAACTGATAAGGTGTTAATAATCAGTTCAAAGGAGAATTTGAAAAACAGGATATTTATGGATCCAGACTAGTATTGTGAATGTGAAAATAGAGCGAAAGTGAGGGAGTCAAATTTGTCTGTTGACACTGAATTCATTTTTATATATATAAAGAATAATTTTGCATTGATATCAATTGTTTATAATTAACAAAGTTGTAAAATAGCTCATACTGATTTAGACTTACAGGGTGAACTATAGATAGTGCATAATTTTCCATTGAGAACATCCATTTTCCCTTTGTTTCTACAGTCCACGACTTTGTGCAGTGGCCAGGTCTTAAGCTAAGTACTATTCACTGACTATTAAATATACGCTGTTTTGAAATATCTCATTGAAGTTCTTTAAAGTATGTGAATGCAGTTAAAATATCTTCCCTTATTTCCTCCTTCACACTGCAATTACTTTGACTCACTCATAGAGACATTTGCAAAACAAACATTTCTAAATATCTATTATTTAGAATCCAATTTAACATTATTCTAGAAAAAACACTGACCAAGGAGATGTAGATATTTAACTCCACCTTCTATGAAACATGCTTATAAAGGAATGTAGGCTCTTGAATGGCTTAAAAATGGAAAATGCCAGTGTAACTCCTCTCTAGCCAATGCTAACGTTAACTGCACTAGTGCTTTGAGCTCTGAGAAATTTCCATAAGAAGATTTTTGTTGTCTCTTCAGAGCAAAAGCAATGTGGGAGCAGAGTTGGAAAATGATGTAGACAGTACACTGCCATTGCTTATTCTAAGTTTTGTATTATGCAGTAAAATTGAAATGGCAATGTTTGTTTTTCAGAAACCAAATATTCCTAAGCTATGACACTTATTTATGGCCACTGAGTACATATAGATAATTGAACTGTATTTAACCTAAAAGTATTATTTTTACCATTAAATTCAACCTACTATTTAATTAAAACTTTCACTTGAGAAGCTTTGAGGAAGTCAAATTAATTCATTTGTATTTTTCCTCATTTAGTCCACATTAACTAATTCTGATTATAATGAATGTATGAGTGAAATTGGGTCCAAGATAGTATTAATTTTCCAGAATTGTCTTCAAAATTATTAACATGCAGTAATGGTAATGATAATAATAATAACACCATAGGAAATAATAATAACAGCACTATTACTAGATAACTTTTTGCGTATCATGTATTTTTCAAATGATTCATGTAATATTTAAACTTCATCATAAATATTCATGCATTCTTTTATTCATTCAAAAATAGTACCTCATTTTCTGCATGCTCTGGCATTGTTCTCATCATTAGTAATACATAAATGAACCAGTCTGAGAGTTCCTGAGCTAATAGAGCCAGGTTCACTTCCTGGGCATGTCATCTGTGCCCTTAGTTAGAATTCCTCTCTTGGATAATTACTCTGCTTTTACTATCTTGAAATTTTTAATTTGATTTTAAACTTGTGTCTTGTGTGTAAAGGCTGATGTGATAATAGAAAAAAGGCATGGCCAAAAGAGGTGCACACAATTTGCATGTTTTCTTCATTTATGCTGCCCCAGCACCACAGAATTCTGTTGGGCCATTGATGCATGAGAATTCAGAACTCAAAGCAAATACAAGATAAGTAACTATGGAAGCTGCCAACCTCCTATACAGAAAATCATTACATAGCTGTAAAGAAGATAGTCAAACCCATAGCTCCTTTTCTTTTCAATTCTTTCTTACTCATCAGGAGGCCGAAGGTAGAGATTATTAGTAGGATGTCCATGTATCAAGGAGTCAAAACAAAAAGTGGAATTGTGCACTGTTTCCAACAGTTCTGGTTGGGATGATCTGCATAAATTGTACAATTTCTGTGATTTTTACTTAAGTTAAATTCTCTCACATTTTTATTTAAATACACTGCATGATGAAAAGGTACATGGTAAAATTTACTGCTAATACTTAAAAATTATTATTATTATTATTACTAATATTTTACTTACAATTACATTACCTAGTAATAAAAACACCATGACAAGATGAAAGAGACCTCAGCGGGAAAAATGCTTTATATTTTATACCTGGTTTTGAGTGAGGAGGCTCACATTTTCATTTTCGCTGGGCTTGTAAATTTTGTAGCTTGCCCTTTTTGTAGCTCACACTCTCATGGGAGAACAGTAAACAAACCATTACTGTGACACATAAAGAAGTGTTTGGACACCAGAAAGGAATACATAGTGATGAAGGGAAGGGGTATTTCAGAGAAGGGTTTCAGGGAAGGGACTTCACCTTTTTTGAGAAGGTGACAGGACAACAGAGACCAGCATACGGGAAAGGGGTCAGATGTGATAATACTGTGGAAAACCTAGGAAGGAGGGAACAGTATAAGGATAAGCCTAGGTATGGGAAACACATTCATGAGCTCCAGAAATGATGAAAAAACAAAACAAAACAAAACAAAACAAAACAAAATAAAACGGTCACTGTGGCCTGAGCAGAGTGAGCGGTGGCAGACTGGTAGAAGAGGAGAGGGGAGTGGAGAGGTGGAAAGAGAGGGAAGAGAGCCAGTTTCAAGGAGCAGGGAAGCCCAAGGAATAGGTTTTCAACTGACAACTTAGTAGGATGGGAATTTTCAAGTTTTTGAACAGTGATGTAATTGGATAAAAATACTTTATATACCTAATTTTAGTTATGTTGAAATGGAGGATTGGAGATTTAGGAAACTTTAATCTCTTTTCTATGGTTATATAATTAATAAGCAAAAGAGCTAGGTCCGCACATTTACCCACTAAGCTATACCTAAACATAGACACTTCCTATTGTGAAAGATAGTGTGATAATTGAGCAGATTATATTCTTCCAGCTACTGCAATAAGGGAGAACATTCATTACTGAAGAATGCTTCAAAGGGAAGGAAGACAGCTTGGTGTCTTACAAAAGCAGGGAAACAAGGGGAGCCTGGGGAAGAAAGGAGGCAGGATTCACACAGGAATAGGAGGGGCATACGAGGCCCTTACCATTTGCCTGTTTTTTTAGAACAAAAAATGGCTCGGGGATTTTTCAACTGCCACTGCCTTCATGGAGCACAAGGCTCAAGTTCAGTTCAACATCCTTATTCCATGAACAACTTTGGTCATAGTTCTTTAAAGTATCTTCATTTTAATAGAGCTCAGTATTTTATCAGTACTATATTGATTTAAAGTGTCTTCATAAACATAACCTCTGGTTTAACATTGAAACAAGAAGTTATCTTATATCCCAAAAGATACAGAAATAGGACAATTTGTGAATAATAGTGAAACAAGAATCTACCATTTGAAAAATGACACAATTCCATACTTTTTTGGAAGTCTCAACCAAGTGTTTCAAGTCTTTTCTACTCAAAGTGGGGTGTTTATTAGAAATGAGGTGTTTATTAGAAATGAGGAATCTTAGGCTTCATTCTAGATCCTCAGTTAATCTCATTAATTCTTTGCAGTGGGAATTACTATAATATTCAATAGAAAAAGAAACAGAAGTTCAGAAAGGCAGATACTTTGGAAAAACCTAATCGGTGAAGGAGTTTCAAATTTCAGATGGCAGTGTGATTTAAAAACTAATCTTATTTGCCCTATCAGATGTTGCAAGTAATCCATTGATACAAAGACACATGCTATGGTTCAAATGTCTAGGTTTGGGAAAGATTATCTCATAAGAAATATTATCAATAAATACTATACCACTCTAAATTACTATTTATTTATCTGAATACTATCCTGTTACATACTTTGTTACTTTCTTTAAAAATGTTGTTTTCAAATTTCACATTTGAGCTTGACTATATTTTCTTCTCCTTTTAAGGTCAGTCCATTTTGTAGATTATTTCATTTCTGTTTAGAAAACAGAAATAAGAAAAATAATGATCATAGGTAGTTATTATGGGTGTCATAAAAATTATATCATTTGCTGTTGCTGAAACACAAAATGATTATAACTACTTTAAGCTAAAGGAAATATATTAAATATATCAGATACAGCAACAAACCTCCAAGCCGGTGTAGTCCAGTGGGATGTCACCAATGATTCTGAAATGTCTGATGTAGTTGCCATTCTCGCTGGAACTGATTTCATGAATTATTTCCTTTGTTATTCAACTCACCTAAGATTTAAAGATATTAGACA
This sequence comes from Anoura caudifer, assembly GCA_004027475.1. NCBI lineage: Eukaryota > Metazoa > Chordata > Mammalia > Chiroptera > Phyllostomidae > Anoura > Anoura caudifer. Next base: position 99,162 of record PVKU01004488.1, on the reverse strand, counting down.
GATCTGATATCTATTAGTGGAGCCTGAATTATTCACCTCAGCAGCAAGGGAAGCTGGGAAAGGTGTCTTTCTTCTGATAAAGATTTCTATAGTACACAGTTTCCTAAAATGAAGTAAACCCAAAATATAGTAAAGGTATTCAAATACCAAAGGTTACATATGTACTATGCAACCGAATAATTGCCAGTATTATCTTATTGATTGTGTCATTATTCAGAACATAAATTTATGTATTACTTTTTTTACTCAAGAGGTTTACAAAATCAATAAGAAAAATCTGCAAAAATATAGGAAAATGACTTCAATCTTATCTTATTTTTATTGTCTTTTATATATAACAATGGATCTTCAAATTCTTCTTGATTTAAGGCATTGATTAAGACATTATTCACATTGTTGAGAGCTGGACTGACTATAAAATATATCATCTTTATCAAAACACTTTCAGAATAAATTGAGGTGCTAGGAATAAACAAGACAATAATCTGCAACACAGAACCATTCTGGACTGCTGGTGTAAGACGTCACCCTGACTGTCCACAGACACTACACAGTGGCTCAGACTAGAAAATAACAACTGACTGACCAACTGGAGAGCCACTGACATTTCTATGATCAGGAAAGAAAGGAATAAGGAGGCAATATTGGACTGTGTAGTTCAAGGAAAAAACTGTGATTTATAATCATGAACACAAGTTTAGAAATCCAGGATCAGGAAACCTCTTCTGCTGTTCCACATATTTCTCAACACACATACAAATTTATAAAGTGGAAGTGATAACAGAAAGGTGGCCACCATATCTGCTGACACTTCCTTCCTCACAGTCCTTATTGAACTTCAGAGTGTTGCTGCTGAAAATCCCGAAACTCCACGACCTTATTTTGCCAACAGAAAATGGAAAAAGCATCAGGAAGAAAGCTCTAATCTCTCTTGGAAGTAGATTTACTTTAGATCTTAATTTGCAGCTGAAACTTACAGCCAAGCACACCTGGGAGATATAGGTTTTAACTTTTCCACTTCATCAATATCGGAAAGTTCCCATTGGTATTAAGATATTGGTCAAGACCATCTGCCATACCAACCTCGTTATTCAACTCCCTTCTCTTCAATCTGTCACACTCACATGCAAAGCTCTAACTCCGGTTAAGTTCAACTCTTTGACAGAACCTTTGCTGCCAAGCCCATGGATAAAGAAAAACTCATGGGACCTTTCTCACTTAAATTTTTTTTACTGTGAACCTCAATGAGGAGTGTGACACTGCTCCCATTCTACCATAATTTGTTGGTCCATTCATTCCTTTGTCCTTCTAGATGAGTAATTCAAACTTTGGTTTTTGTTTTCATTCCTCTCCCAAGTTCTTCTCCTACTTCACTTTCAGTTAATGACTTTAATTTTTATTTTCCTGAGATATATAGGATGCAAAATAGATGTTCCACAATACATATATACCGCAACCCACTCAACAGCATTCACACACACCCTGCCTTCCTACTGTTGCTATGGATGAAGTTTTTATGCTCTCAAGGCTGATCCTTTCCTCTTATCAATCCCATCACTTCCTAACAAACTTACCCACATTGTACCAACAGTTAGTTGTACTATCTCCTAGATAATTACTTTTTACTTTTGTATTCAATCATTCCCATCAGCATGGGGACAGTTGGCAGTTTCCCATTATAGAAAAATCCTCAAGACACCACCTCTTTCTGTTACTTTTTTAAACTTTCTGACTCACTGGTTTTTAAAAATATTTTAACCGTTTATTTTTATTGTATTTATTCCATTATTGTTTATACCCCCATACCCTCTTCCACTTCTACTCATGCACCCCCCACAACCACCACACTGTCTGTCCAGGTCCATGATTTCTTTTCCTTTTTTGCTTGATCCCTCCAGCCCAAAGCCGCCTCCTCAGAGCTGTAGGTCTGCAGAGCTGTCTGCTTTCTATTTGTGAGTCTGTTTCTATTTTGCTTGTTAGTTCAGTTTGCTCATTAGGTTCCACATAGAGTGCCAGGGTGCAAAGCAAGGGGTGGCTGGTTAGATTCCCAGCCTGGGCACATGCCTGAGTTGTGGGTCAGGTCCCCAGTAGGGGGCACGAGAGAGTCAACACGTTGATGTTTCTCTCCTTTTTTTCTCCCTCCACTCCCCTCTAAAAATAAATAAATAAAATCTTTTAAAAATACACGTATTAAAAAAATTCCACATATGAGTGAATTCATATGGTATTTGTCTTTCTCTAACTGGCTTATTTCACTTATCATAATACTCTCCAGGTCCATTCATGCTGTTTCAAAGGGTAAATAGTTTTCTTTTTTGTGGCTGAGTAGTATCCCGTTACATAAATGCACCACAGCTATTTTATCCTCTAATCTACTGATGGGCACTTGGGCTGCTTCCCAGTCTTAGCTATTGTAAACAATGCTTCAGTGAACATAGGTGTGCATACATTCTTCTGAATTAGAGTTTTGGGCTTCTTCAGGTACGTTCCCAGAAGTGGAATCTCTGGGTCATAAAGCAGTTCCATTTTTAATTTTTTGAGGTAACTCCATATTGCTTTCCACAGTGACTGCATCAATCTCTACACCTGTTGTCTGTAATTAGGATTTTGCTTTTACCGTTTCCATGAAGCCGCTTTTGTCAATGGCTGTCTAATGACCTTTTTGCATTACTGAATACAATGAAAACTCTCTTCTCAACACTGAAGGAATCATCAGTGTTGGACAACCTTGTTTCTTCCTCATTCTTGAAACACAGCATTCACTTGGCTTCAAGGATAAAACAGTTTTCTTCAATTTTACATGCTGCGCTTCAATCTTTTTTGCTTGTTCCTTTCACTATCCCAACTTCTCAACATTGGAATAAATTGAGGTACACTCTTCTCTGTCTACATTCAACCCCTTAATAACTTATTCTATTTCTTAAATTTAAACAATATGTATAACTGGTGAATTCCTTATTTATAACTCCTGCTCTGAAATCCTGATTAATATATCCAAGTATAAATTTCTTGCTCCTAGAAATTTAATATGCCTTTCAAATTTAGAAGGTTTAATATAGAACTTGTTTGAAAATTTTCTTACTGACATACCTTTTCTGTTTTAACACAAAATTTAATTTCTAATATAAACTTTCTTGTTAGAAAATTTTCTGCTCCTCCTGTCATCTTCTCCATCACAGAAAGAGCAACCCTTCTATTCTTAGTTGCTTAAACCAAAAATCTTGAAGTCATCCTTAACTCTTCCATTGCTTTCTCACATCCACATTCAATTTTTCAACAGATCTGTTTGCTTTGCCTTCAATATTATATACAGAATTATAACACTTCTTGCTCCTTCTACTATTGCTAACACTAATTCTAACATCACAACTACCTACCCATTCTTTACTGTTTTCCTTTCCTCCAGATTTTCTTCCATCCTATAGCTTATTCTCAATATGAAAGCTAATAACATTTTTCTGAAAAAATCAAATATATCATGTCACTCCTTTGCTTGATTCTCTTGTTCTCTCTGGGGCCTAGAGTAGTGTTTTGCTCATAATGGTGCTTCAGTTGTTTCTGTTATATAAATGAATGCAAGTTTCACATACACCTTCAGGTTGTCTCATGGTCTAACATAGCTATTTTTGCTCTAATCATCATATTCATATGCTTGACTTGAAAAAGAACAAGAAAAAAGGAATGACATACAGGCCTTTGCACAATGACTATTCCTCTTAAAAGGAACTCTCCCCAAAATTTAACAAAAAGCATCTGCTTTCATATAATTGGTCACTCCCTCTATCAATAAACAGCATTGCTGTTTCCTCCCCTTGAACTTGAGAAGACTTGTGATTACAGAAGATATGCTACTTTGAAAAGTCTAAGCCTAGCTTATGAATGGCAACAGAATGTCATTGTGTTTCCGTGGGTAGGTTTGCTCTCGTAACCCAGTAACCATGCTGCGGGGAAGCCCATGCTGCACTGAAAAGCCTTGGGTAGACATTCTGGCAGTAGCCCTTGCTGATGTCTTAGTTGAAAGCCAGCATTAAGCAGCTGACGTGTGTGAAATGCCTCCAGATAATAACAGCCTCCAGCTATTGGGTCTTCCTAGATGAGGCACCAGATCACACAGAACAGAGACAGGACCCCTTCACGGTGCCTTGTTCAAATGAATGGCTTTCAGAATCCATAAGCCCAATGAAATGGTCATTTGATGCCACTAAGTCTTGGAGTGGTTCATTTTTAAGCAATAGGCAACTGGAACATGTGTATTAGATTAGTATTTGGGCTTTCAAATATAAACAATGTTTCATTATTAATTGCTGAGCTAACATTCTGTCAAAATTTCCATTATCTTTTTATATTTTATAAAACATGGATGTAGGTTTAGCTTTCTAATAATGGGTGTATGGATGGTAAAATTAAGAACTTTCATATTAGAATTCAATCATTTTGTCCTCATACTTTTGACTGGCATAGAATTGCTTCTTGAAAATTAACTCTTGGCAGTTTTCCACTGCTTTTGTCTGTCATGGCCATTCGTATTTCAGCTCAGGAGTCTGATCCATCTGATTCTGAATATTTTGATGAAACTTGATTTTTTTCTTTTCTCAAAGATTTTATAATCTTTTGTTTATATCCTTACTGCTACAAAATTTCATCATATTCTATCTCAGAATGAGACTGTAAATTCATTAAATGAAACATTCAGCAGATATTGTTAACCTTGAAAACATGCTTCCAGCTCTGTGGAATGATATTGTACTTCTTTGGTAATTTTTCTCCCACTATTTTATTTATTTATTTTTTCAGAAACTCCTATTGTTAAAATGTTGGTCTGCTTAGATTAATCCCCTGGGTTTTTTAAATTTTTTTTTGTTGTTTTCATCAACTTTCTGAAAGGTGCTCTCAATTTTAATTTACAAATGTTCTTTTCCTCTATATTCTTTGTAATTGAAAAATGAAGTATGTATTTTCCTTTGTTCCTTTTGTGGTTCTCTTCTTGTATGGTCTGTTTTTTCTTTAAATGGGTCATATTTTTGGCCATGTTTTCATATGTAAGTTTTAGGTAACTAAAGTAAAAGCACTGACTAAACTGTGTAAATGGGTTTTCTAAAATATATTTTAAGTTTTCTGGAATTTCAAATAGCTTTGACATATTTTTAACAAGGCAGGAAGCTTATGCCTTCTTTGTAATACCTCTAAATTCTATCACCTCTATAATTTTGAAATCTTTAAAAAATAATTTAGAGTTTATTGTGAGAAAAACAGCATAGTTGCCAGGTGTTTGAATGTGGGAGGTGAGGGGATGGAGGAGCCTAATTGAAAATGCTCTCTGTGCAGCTGTCCCTCAATTACTTACATGAATTTTGTTTCACTTCCCTTTTCAATTTTGTGATCCTAAAGGTTCTCCAAGAATTCTCTCCAAGAATTCTCTTAGCAAAATGACTTCCACTTTTACCACTGCCTTCTCCTCTGTGTATTCTTTTTCTTTGTTTTCTTTTCCCCTTAAAACACATATTTTAACTTTATTTTTATTGTTTACACCATCACAGATATCCCCATTTTTCCTCCCTTGCCTGCCTCCCCCACACCCTTCCCCTCTTCCCTCCTGCCATCACCACATTGTTGTCTGTGTGTATGGGTTATGTATACCTGTTCTTTGGCTACCCTTCACCTTCTTTCATCCAGTCTCCTCTCCCTCTTCCCTCTGACAGTTCAGTCTGTTCCATGTGTCCATACCTCCATTTCTATTTTGTTCATTAGATTACACATAAAAGTAAAATCTAATCCATTTCTTTCTTCCCCAATTTTTCAAAGTGTACTATCTAATAATGTCTTCTTTTCTTCACATTGTCAGCACTCATCATGATCGCATCAGTGGGGTTCAGAGGGGAGAGGCCAGGCAATGCCTGTGCTCAGCCCTACCTTCTAGGCTAGCAACCATACTGGTTATTTGTCTGTTTATTCTACTCTCAGTAGGGGGTATGTTTCTGTAAGAACAATGGACTCAAAACTGATGGTGAACATGTAGGTAATTCTCCCAGCAGTTTCCTTAAATGGTTTGACATGGAGATAAATTTTGTTTCCTTGAATGGTTTGACATGGAGGTACATTTTGTTTCCCTAAATGGTTTGACATGGAGATAATTTTTGTTAGTTTTTGTTGATGTTTTTGTAAAGGGCATGAAATATCTATTGAGACACAACAGATTTTTCTGTGTTTAAACATAGTTGAAAAATTACTATGTGTCTCTAAAACTCACTGAAAAATGAAACACACTTTGACTAGTGTAAGGGTTTTACAAAAGTATCCACAAAATGGTAAACATGCCAAAAGCGGTTCATGGATGAAATGCTTTGACATATTAGCATCACTCAAAGGGATTAGACCAATCTGAGGAGTATAAAATGGCACTGATGTGAAAGTGGCGTTTGTGGAAGGAACAAGATTTGGTATGTGCAGGAGGGCTATTCTGGTAAACAAAAGAGAGAACCATAGAGAAGTCATAGAAACTGCAAAATAAAAAAGTATTCAAGAGGATCAGCGGATCCTGAATTTTAGAGCAAAAAATACAGGCTGTGGCATTAGCATAGAGTGTATGTTTTACTCTGAATGTTGTAGGCAATAAATTGTGTTGAACATATGTATGCAACTAAATGACAACACAATTTATCTTTAAGAAAAATTATTTTAGGAACTCTGAACAAAATTGGAGGGAGATGTTTTTACATAGCATTAAGAGAGTATAGCCATCGTCAGAAAGAAGAAACAGTACAATTGCAACAGTGATTGAGGATATCACATTGAAAGAACCTATCAGTTCACTGAATGTAGCAAGTAAAGACAGAAACAAATCAAGGATTTGAACCATGATGACAAGGAATTTGGAGAAGTGACTTACAGATGTGTATGAGAAGGAAAATAATACAATCTATTTTTATATGTTACATTTATGAATTTGGAAACATTGATGTTGAGGCATATAGAAAGATGTAGGTATAATGTATGAATAAAATTAAGAAGATATGACTGTGCTTTTCATCCATGTTATGGGATATCTACAAAACATTGAAAGTCAGTGCTTTCAGAAGGAACACTTTCAGGGTCATAGAAAGGTAGAGATTGCAACATTGTATAAAAGAAGACAAAGAGTCTTTTGTGGTCACCTTTATTTTGGGAGCTAGAGAATATAGAAGCACCAGAGAAGGCAAGCAGTGGTTTCGTAAGAGGAAGGAGGTCCCAGAGGTAATAGTGTCTCCGAAGTCAAGGGAGGAGAAAGGTTTAATAATCAAGGCCAATAGTGCTTCAGCAACTGCAAGCACAGCCAAAGAAAAATGCATGTAAAGAGGTCACTGGATTTTATTACCAAGGGTCTAGTAACTTCTGACATTACATGATAAAGATGGACAGAAGGCTAGATAGACTTGGCATGAGATGGTAAGAATGAACAGAAGGTTGAGCAGAACAGAGTTCTTTGACTATGTGACTGTCAGTCCTGTAAAACGAGGACTACTTTATATATTCTGTGTGAGAAGTAGCAAGAACAAGAGAAGCGCTACAAGTTATTGAGAAACAACATTTTTCCTGCAAATTTACAAATTGAGTGAAAGCTAAACGTAATGCCTGAGGGGCGTGGACTCTCAGGAAAGGCAGGATGGATCGTAGAGTTTATAGTGTGATTCAGGCATAGACTGATACTCTAGGGAGTAGAATTACTTCACTTTTATAACTGAGCACTACAGCAGTATGGCAGTTGAATATTGCCTTCTTCAGATAATAGCAAAGGTCAGTGGAGGGCCTGGACCAAAGCACCCTGCTTCATCTGGTCTGGCCCCATCATTAGACGATCTATCCTCATGGCAGAAGGTGCACCACCTCTGGCATCACTGTCTCCACTTGTAATGTACTGCTTATTCAGTTGCTGACCTTCTTCCCATTAAAGTCATTGTTGACCTAATCTCAGCCTATTCTATTCAGCACTTTCATAATACCTGCTGCATAGGAAAGTAACAGAGTCATAAAATTAGCATAGTCTGATGACTTGAAAGATATAACTTTCTAAATTGCTAAAGCTTACAGACATTTCATGAGTTTCTGTTGTTTTGCTGGTGAGTTTATGAGAAATAGGAAAAAATCATAGCCTAATCATTTTAATAATAATATATTATTTATTTGTAAGATTTTTATTAATATCTGCAACTTAGACTTTTGATATAAAGATGATCATGTAATGTGTATCAATTATTCAGGCTGGTCTAAGTGTAGGAGAGAATATGAATGTTTGTCTAGGAAATGAGATTTAATGCCATTCGACAGATTGTCCCTAAATAGCACTCCCTGAAAAGAGCCCCAGAAAAATCACTGAAATATCACCAGTGTAGATAAACTACAATATTTTTATAGCAAAAGAGGTCTCTTGTAATTCTTTATGAGCATCCAGAAACTACTGAATAAGACTATAGAATGGCAAATATACCAGGCATCATTTATGCCCAAGACATTGAAACAAGTGAATTAAGTGATTAACTCCTGAAATGAGGTCAATGCATTGGAGAGATATCTTTGATTAAAGGCCAATGTTAGTCTTGTGAAAGGTTTGTGATATGCACTTTGAAAGATACAAGCCTGCAACATTCTAGAGAGAGTTAAAACTGCTTTCTAACCATACCTCTTTGTCTAAAATGTGAATGTGAGAAATATATGCTTTCTATGTAATAGACACTCAAAATTTATTTAATGAAGGAAGTTAGACATTCACTCCCTTCAGCTTATTTATGATAAGATCTAGATAAATTACTTTTACCTTTCAATTTTCAGGTGATACTGATTATTAGCAACTTAATTTTATGTAAGAAATTGCAACTGAGTAGAAAATTCAAGAGGCAAATGGCTAGGTTGAAATGTAGCCCTATGCTTTACTAATTTCCTGATACAGGAAACTTCCAGAGTAGCAAAAATACTCTACTATTCTGGAGTATTGTAAACTATATTATTAGGTCCCCTTAAACAGTCTCAATACTGAGATGTAAGATTTTGTCTAACTTCTGAAAGAATTTTAGATTTACCTATCTCATCCCAGAAACTCCAAGTCACAGAAGCTTTGATGAAGTTGAACAGGAGAACCACACCTAATTGTCTTTGAATTCAGCATATCCAGTTTTTATAACCTGAAAATAATTAAATATGTTTTAAGAATTACTGCTGAAAGAATTTGAAATGTAGCGTGTTACAGATGAATGCAAGACTGTTAGACCATATACGTTTGCTTTGCTGTTGGAAGGCAAGCTTTGCCTTCTGCACTATTGTTAGTGAGCTGGGTGTGCTTATAATTAGTGTCAATCGAGATAAACCTACTTTGAGGAAATTCAATTAGGTAATTTCCATTGGTTTGATTAACTTTTCTTGACATACTCCCACATACCACATTCTTTAAGGACAATATGAAAAGTCATACTGAAATATTATAAGAAAAATAATACAGTCCAAACCTTGTGAATCAGAGAAAAATTTTTAAAAACCTTGTGAAATAATACCAGTGAGTTTTTGTAATAATGCCAACAACTCTGCCATCATTGAGTCAGAGATGGTCCACCCACTGTTTTCTCATTGTAACTCAAGGCCATCAGAAGTAGCTTGGCATAATAGCATTTAAGAGAATGCAATTGTTTTTAAATGTATGGCATTCATTCCCTGTTTATTTTCTTCTCTGTAACTCACCTTGATCTCGTCCACTGACCACAAACATTTTCAAGGCTAGAAAGTGTGTCCACGAATCAATGAACAGGCAAAATTGAAGAAAAAATACCAAAGATCAAGTTGTATAGTAACTATCCTTCAGTTAAAGAAAGTTCATTTCAAAGCTCCCTCTTGTCCGTAACTAATAAGGGGAGAAAAAGATGTTAATGTGTTTGGGCTACGTTAAAGTTTTAAGATTAACTAAAAGAAAGGGAGGGACAACATGCTAATGGCAAAAAGCACACAGAAGAGGCATTATTGTATCACTGCTAATGCACATAAAACATTGCCTGTTAAAATAGGATGGCAGTTTTACATCCCATTAAATGTATCAAAGCCGAGCTTCAATTACGAATCCTTTCATGCGTATGCATTTACAAATACGTCTTTGATAATAGAATGTTGCTATGCTAAACATGAGCTATTGTATATAATATGGTGCCACATGAAGAAAAAATAGCACCACAAGATAACCATATTCTGAGATCTCCAGTATATACTGACATATTATGAATTTTCAAGTCAGCATCCGGGTAGCCACTGTGTTGAAGAGCTGGAGTCTCTGGGCATGTGATGGTTAACAGCAGGGTGCTGTGGTATTATTTTCCCATGGCTGTTTATGGAAACGAATTATGTCTTTGAGACAGAAAATGAACGGAAAAGCACTTGATCGTGCTTGCCTATGATCTTATGTGTGAAATAACTGCAACAACGTCTATGAGAAAACTAGATGGTGAAATAAATTTCCACAGAAATTAATGAACTTCTCATCTTGAAGAGCATATGTATTAGCTTTATGAAAGTTTCAAATATATCAATGTTTAAATTCAGTTTACAGACTCTAAACTGTATAATTCTGATATTCTTGCCTGATTAAAAATGGCTGTTCAAAAGTACAAACAGTGATATTTTTATCATTCAATACTGTAGAGAGTGAAAGAGTCATAGGTAGCATAATGCTTATGAAGAAAAATGGTGCTTTTTAAGTGATTAGTTGCTATGATCATAAAAAATAATATATTGGTCATTATAAAAGACTCCTTTTTAGCACAATGCAACCTTCCTTTTATTCATAATCTAACATGTGGACAAGTTCCTTTTCTTAAAAATTCATCTATGAGTACAACCATGATTTTTTCCTCACTAGAAATGGAAAAATATATATTAAGTCTACCTATCTATTTTTTCTCTTTAGTGTCATAAAAGATAGCCAAGTTAGTTACTCTGTTACCTTATCCTGTGTGAGCTGTTTTATTGTTTTCGTTTTTTCATTTTTTTTTTCCCTCTTATTCCTACTTGCCCTCAAATCCTGACATTTCCAGGGCTGGAGTTTGAAGGAGAGGGAAGCAACTGAAGGGACATAGAAGTCCCTTCTAGGGTTAGACTTTCAGGAGCTCGTGTTGTAATTTCTGGTCTTGAGTATTGTTAAAATTTGACTTTCTCTCTGAAAAAATAGTTTTTAAAATTCTTCTAACATAACTTCCTTACAATCACTACTTGAGATAAGTGATACATTCTTCTTTATGAATCCTTGAGAGCTGTCTTTTGGTCTCTAGTTCTTGGGGTCCTATCAGTCAGCCATCGTGTAGAAAGTCCACATGGAAAACTGTTTTGTTGGGGGAAAGCTTTTTCTTCATTTTCTGCCCTAAACACTCTGAGTGTGCTGGGTGATTCTACTTAGCAGCAAACCCTCCTTCTCTTTCCTCTTTGAGTTGCTTGTCCTTTGGAGGTCTTAGAGAAGAGTCATATACCAGTTCACTGAGCCCCTATAATTTCCAGAGACACTAATTACTCCCTCCTAGTTCTTATCTTAAACCTCTTGCTTGATTTAAACTAAAGGAGGAATAAATAAATATCTACCTCTTATAATGTAGTGATCATCAAGGAAGATGTATGATTGCGAATCACTTTTGAAAACTAATCTAAAAAAGTTATTATTTAAGGAATAGAAAAGGTTCTTTTTCTCCAAATAAATATATGACTGGTGTGTGGTAGGCAGGAAAATGGAATAATGATAACCTTCCCCCTGACCTCCAGTACAAAGATATGAGGTCTGATTTCTGAGGGCAAAGGGTCTTTGTAGATGTGAATAACTTAAAGATTGACACATGGAGAAAAAACTTTGGTTTGTCTGGAGGTACCAACATGAAGTCACAAGTGGCCTTGGAAGAGAGCAGCACAGGGAGATTTGGCATGCATACAGAGAAGGCAGCATAAAGATGGAGCAGACAGAGATTTGAATTTCTTGGCTTTGAAAATTATAATAACTCAGTCAAGGCCAAGGTAGGCTGAGGCCACTAGAAGCTGGAAGAGACAAGGTATAAATTTTCCCCACAGCCTCTGGAGGGAGTGTGTTCTTGGTAACACTTAGATTTTTGCACGGTGATAGATACCGAGTTCAGAATTTTGGCCTTTAGAACTATAAGAGAATGAAGTTTTGTAATTTCGTATAGTGAGTTGTAGGAAAATGGTACAGCTGGAAAGAAATATTTTATATTCTTTTCTTCACATGAATGATTTGGATTTTTGATGCTTGGTAATCTATCTGTCTTTGCTTCCGTCAGTCACCACTCAAAGCTCTTTACTGTACAGCGGCTCCCAAAGCAATTTTAACAGCTGCAAAAATCATCAACATTATAAGAAACAAATTTGTGAATCATATTTTTAAAACATTTTTCAAGACATGGTTAAGTTGTTGGCGTTTAGAAAGACCGACATGAAGTGTTTGTTTCAACTAAGGAGACCTAATTTTCAAAGTTTATCTGAATGAAAAGCATACTTTTGGGACATTTTAAAACAAAATGATTTTTTCATGGGTGGAAAGATCCTTTTTTATCATAAGAATGAGATAAATTTTTGTGATCTAGGTCCTGGTGTCACCATTATGGAAGTGGTAAGCTTTCTTGGCTAAATTATGGATAATTGGAAAAAGGGAAGATTCAGGCATCCTTGATGACTTTCCAAAGCACAGACAAGTGCTTTACTAAGATGGAATAAGATATGAATTTCTTCAATATTTTTGAAAATAAAAATAATGCAATCACTTCATAATTATTTCAAGATTATATCTGTCTGCAAGTCCATTTTTTTATTGAACTTTCACTTTTTTCTTAATCTGTATTCATATTTTGAGAATCTGGATACAAATATTCATTTCACATATATAGAAAATGTCTTCTTTTTGTATTTTAGTGTCTAAGTTTATAGGGTTTTTATTTGCACAATGTTTATTTTTTTATTTTACCAGGTCTAATTTCCTAACATTTTATCTATATGTTTTATTTTTTACACATTATTGAAAAAGAACCTGTCCAGTTTATGTCAGCATTGTAAAAATTACATCCTAGACTTTCTTTTAAACTTTTCCATTTAGGTATGATCTTTATCAATAGTTGATTATTACCTACACATGGTGTAGTTATTTTAATTTTTTTCATGAAAAATTAATTACCCTCATAACATTACTTTTATTGTAATGTCATATAAATTATTAAATTTTCATTTTAGCCTGTCTATTTTCAAGCAATATTTTCATCAATAAATGTGTTCCTTTGTAGGTCATATTTTTATAGTTTTATAATAAACTCTAGTTTCTGGTAGGGCAATTCCCCTTTCCTTGTTTGTTTTTCAAAGTCTTATTGTCTATTCCATGACTTTATTCAGCCTTTATATATTCAGACTTTATATGAAATGTAGAATCAGTATTCTGAAAATTTGTGTGAGAAATTTTGTTAAGATTATCACTGATAAGAGCATTTGTAGTTACTTTAAAATTTATATACTTATGATACTTATTTTCTCATCTGTGAACATAGCACATCTTTTTATTTTTTCATTGTGTTTGTTTTCAATAACATTTTATATTCTGTGTATAGAAATCACTTTACTTTTATAAATCTATATGATACTAGATTGTGCTGATTCAGCATGAGTTAATCCTGCAGAATTTATGGATGAAAATTTGCATACTTTGTAATTTTTAGTTTTAATAACTAGTATCATAATCAATAATCATATAATTATATAATTTCATATTTTTCAAGTTTACATTTGATATGGATTCCTAGAAATTTGGCTGTAATGTAATATAGTCAGTATGTTATTGTGCTGCATTCTGATGGCTTCCCCTCCTCGTGGGTGACGACCGTTCCACACTCCACTGCAGTGATTAGAACCTGCGCGATCACAGCCTCACGAGCAGGTGTATGCCCGCAATGCTGGATTTTCACATGTGCAGTAGGTGAAGGGTGGTATTTCAGCTTAGTTTGAAATTGTAGTTCTTTTTCTATGAAAGAGTTTAAGTGTCTACTTATGTACTTATTGTATCTGAATTTCCATTTCTGTAGCTTGATTGTTCATATGTTTTAACCATTTTTTATTTTATTTTCTTGGGCATTTCCATATCAATTTTTTACAGATTTATCTGTTAGTGAGATTTCATTTTAATTATTATAGCTTGTAATAATTTTTCTATTTTGTTATGTCATTTTGACTTAATTTGTGATAATATTTTATTTTGCCTTCAAAAAAAGGCTAATACTCTTTTCCCTAAAAAGGCTAATTAATTATTGCTACATCATCCACATTTTCACTAATAATTTGAAATTTTATCTTTTTTAAACACTAAATTTATGTGAATCTTGGGTATCTTTTTGGATTTTCCATTCTGTTTTATTATATTTGGTGCTCCATCTGCCCATAAACAAATTCCATGTGGGCTTAATAATGAAGCCTTTACAAAATATATCAATCTTGGATATACCTCCTACTTATTATTGTCTTATCTTCAGTTTTTATGGCAAATAAAATGATTTAAATTGCTATCAAAATTTATAATCTTATTTTTTTCAGGTGGGGAAACTGAATATTTTAGTGTGATCACAAACTTTTATAAACTAACAGGATAAATTAACATCTTTAGGATGTAAGTCTTCTTGTCCAAGTGTGCGGTGCCTCTTTCCTTTGTTTTTCTCTTCTTTTGTGTGCTTTAGGAGTGTTTTAAAGCTCGACCACACATAATCATAGAGTTTTTACTGATTTCTTGTTAACTTTATGCCTAGATATCTTAGCAGGGTTGGTGCTAATGCAAATGGGAGCTTCATTTTTGTTATGTAACCTAAATGGTTATTTTTTATATGTGACATCGAAACGTTAATTTTCTTAATTGCAATATGGTAATTTTACTTTATTAAATTATTTTGTTGATAATAGTTTTTTCAATTGGTTCTTTTTGTTTTTCTCTATATACATATATACACGTGTTATATGCATATATAAATATAACACATCTTTCTATTAATCCACATACATACATACATATGGTCAAGTACTATTTTATCAAATGTTTTCATGATGAATAGTTCTTACATTTTATCAAAAAAAGTTAGTTGAAACTTCTGTGGA
Source organism: Anoura caudifer (assembly GCA_004027475.1). Lineage (NCBI taxonomy): Eukaryota > Metazoa > Chordata > Mammalia > Chiroptera > Phyllostomidae > Anoura > Anoura caudifer. Next base: position 84,039 of record PVKU01004488.1, on the reverse strand, counting down.
AGTCATATATATTTTTATTTTTATGAGGCTTAATACTTTCATGAAAATGTTAAATTAATAATCATATTGAATTCAAATTTTTGAACTGTATCTAGCAAATACATAACTTGATTTCCTTTCTGAATTATATTATAAACCCTGTAATGACAGAATAGTTTTTATCACTTATATCTATCATTTCCACATATTCTAGAATCTATTTTAGCATATATGTTTATGCCACTGAACTATTTTATTCTTTTGTCAATATCACTTATTTTTAATTATGTAGCTTTGCAATATATTTAATCAGAAGGGATAAATTTCTTCTTTGTTCTTATAATCATTTTTATTTTTGAATATTGTCTTGGCCATCTCTGCATATGTATTATCTCATATTAATTTTGATTTCTAAGACAAGTCCCCAAAACACTCTTTGAAATTTTAAAAATTGAGATTTTATTGAGCTAATTAATATGAGTAAGATTAAAACTTCAAATTATGTAATTTTTCTCCTTCATGAACTTGACATATTTTTCCACTTATTTAGAGTTTCTTGGGTAAACTTCAGCAAATTGTTACTGTTCCTCCCACAAAAAAATATCTTCCATGATCTAAAAGATCTAAAAGATGTAGATGCCTACATCTCCAGCCTCTCTCCTCTTTGCTATCTATCTTCCAGCCACTCTGGCCTCTCTCTCTCTCTAGTCTGCCAAGCCTTTTCCCTTTATGGAGCATTTGGATCCTATTCCAGCTGCTTGAAAAGTCTTTTCTTTAACTGTTACATTTTGACCCTTTCTTGTCATTCAGGACTTAATGTGCGTGTCACCTTTTTAGGGAGGCTTCTCTTACATTACTCAAATATGGTCTCTGTCAGTATACAGCAAAGTCTTTTCTGAAAAACTCTTATCCTTATCTAATATTTTTCTTATAATAGTGATTACTGACATCTCTGTTTATTATCTGCCTTGCCGTACTGAAAAAAAGCTGGCAGAGAGCAAAATATTTTTCTACTATATTTACTGCTCACACTCTATTTCCCCCCAAACAAAAAAATGTCCAAGTCTGCATTAAAATTTTATATATGAGGGAATGCTTATCTCTGAAGAATTTATTTTAATTTTAGATATTATACCCCAAAATATATTCTGGGTTCTCCAAGAGACTTGAAAAATGATACCTTGATATTTAAAATAAAATCCTTTTTTTATCTTCTAACACAATGTCTTTCTTATCTCCTTTTCTTTGTGTGTGTATATATATGTGTGTGTGTATGTTTATATATATATAAAATGCTAGAAGTATTTTCAACCACAAAACTTTCTGATAGAAAACCTATTTTCCCCTTCACCTTTAAAATATACTTTATGTTCTCTAACATTGTAAAAGAAGAACTAGGGGAATGGTATTATTAAAATAGTTTTTGAATTCTTTCCAAGAAAAATTGTTATTCCTAATAGGAGTGGCCGTTAGGACTGGACAGGATGCAGATTGATGGGTGTTAGAACGGCACCTACAAAGGAAAAGCAAGATGGCATGTGGCAGGCTCATTGCTACAGTTTTGAGCCTTATGAGGAGATTTTAATTATGTTATATTGTTATATTTACTTTAATTCTGTAGAAAGCAGATTAGTTTAACAGTCATAATCATTTATGCTGATTAGATTCCTTTCCAGCTGGCCCTTTGGCAAAATAGATGTTTTCAAAGCAGAATGATGTTTATCTCCATGTATTGTTTTACAAAAGCAGATTTTTTTAAAAGACAATATACCAGTGTTTTTATAGTTAAGCAAAATGTGTTCCTTACATTTCACAGATATTAATGACAATCAGAGCAGTGACCAATAACAATAATATAGGATATTTAATTCAGGCATTAAAGATCTAAAAAAACTAAAGAAAGGACTATATATATACTTAATTATGACAAAAGACCAATTTAAATGAAGAGATAAAATCAAATTTCTTATGTGCATCTCAGAAAAATTGGAAAAAGAAATACTAGTTCTTTCAAAATCAGCACTGAGTCATTATGCACATGTGAACACTTATTTTAGCTACTTTGGTGTATTTCCTATTAATAAAATTATATGATATTTTCTCAATAATTACCTGATGTGTCCTTTTTTGCATAAATTTGCATACATATGAGGGAGAAAAAATGATCAAAGAGCAGCTGTTTATAATACTGTAATATAGTTACAACACTGTTAAGTCCAATATCCACTTTTTATAGCATATAGTTTTTAAGAAGCCAAAAGACGAACACCTGGAAATTACTCTAAAATTACATGAAAACTGTAGGATAGAATTTTAATAACTCTACTTGTATATGACATTTTGCCAGCACATATTTCCCAGTCCAGCTTGAGCCAGAGATTTCTGTATGTTCAATTCTGATGTGTTGGTAAATTAGGTTATTATATAATATTTATGTTCTTGCAAATCCATATGGTTTGTGTTTCTATGATTCTTCAAAAGATACTACATCCAGAATGACAATTTTGACACTGCTTACATCATGTTTAAAACAATATACTAAATGAAATTTCCATGAGAGATGGCTTATTTTCTCCTGTACTACTTTCCAAAAAACTATAATCTACTGCCAAGCATATGATCCCCACATTAGATTCCAGAACAAATGGAAAAGTCTATGAAGAGAAACCTTTGTTTGTTATACCACTTTTATCCTACAATCACAACATGTAGCAGGAATCTCTTGAAAGCTATACCTTAGAGAGAATATGAAGGGTGGGAGGGGCAAAATCTGTTATCTTATTTCTCTGCTTCCCTCCTTCTAGTTACACAAGAGCACAACCATGAACAAAGAAGATGAAGTGCTTTGAATAAATAAACAAGTTATATGAATTAATTAGAAACTATTTCCAAGACAGTCCTCTGTTTGCTGGTTCATGTGAGCCCTGTGTTAAGTGTGGATAACGTAGAAAGCCCACACCATGTGTAAGGAGAAAGCTGGTGGCTGGAGGTCCAAATGCTGCCTCATAAAACATCAGGCTCTATTTTTTAATGTGGGAGAAGTAGTTTCACTTTATGGCCTTAAAGTAATGACTATTCAGTATTGAACACAGTTATTATATTTGTTCTAGAGTCTTCTAGTGCATTTACTTTTTGCTTTTACTAAGTATAGCTTTGTCTCATCATAGTTTATGGTATGTTGCTTTTCCACTGGTTTTGTTAGTTGTGATGTTCATTTCATGCACGTAACTTGCCCTCTACATTCACTACTTGGGTGTGTACAGTCAGTGAATATTACATAGAGACCTGCTTACTATTTTTAAAAATCCCAAACACCAAGACTTTTTCCTCTTTCCTTTAAACTGACTTCATTTAAGACATTTGATTTTAATCTCTACATGAAAACTGAATTCAATATCTTTAAAAGTTCCAACTCTTACTTCGCTTTCTTAAACTGTGCATTTTCTTGTAGCATGCAGGCTTTTTAAATAGAGGTCAGATCTTGTGTTAAAAAAAACAGGCATACACACAAGTGATCCATATTTCTTCAGCTGTCTCTCAGGAAAATAACTGTTTCCGTTCAAAATGTCTATAATTTACTTGAAGGCCTAACAACTAAAGTAGCTTCTCAATTTGAGCCTATCACCCTAGGTGTTCTTTTCTGAGCTATTTCACACTACTCTGTAACTCCTCAGTAGCATTCCTGGTTTATCTCCACTACATAAAATAGCTTATATTATGAATCAATAACAAATACATTCAGAGTTGAAAAAGGCTGAGGATTAAGAATATTCCATTTTTGTCAATTTTCTATGGAAAAATCAAAGTGTATAGAATTTAGCTAAATGAAAACACAACTAATCTCAGAACCTAGGTCTTCTTGTTTCACTCTAGACTTTTTCCCACCATCCTATATCTTTTCTTAAAACATTGGGATTCTCCAGATTCTTTTACCTCTAGTCTTGAGTATGTTATAAACAGAAGGTAACAGATATGCTCATCTGAAAGCAGGGATAGAAATTTTAAGGTCCTTCATATTGGGCACTGCTACTCATGAAGTTCAAAATACTTTTATTTAATCCTATTTCTAAGTGTAAAAATACATTAATTAGAAGAGAAATCTGAACTTTGAAATGATGAATAATAAAAAGACTGAAAATAAACAAAAGGAATAATTAAATCTAACTAAAATTTCCTAAGTAATCGAAACTATTTTTATCCCTCAATTATAGAATATATGTATATAAATATTCAAAATGCATATATATTCAAAATAAAAATTATATATATATATATAATTCTAAAATGAAACAGAATAGCCCTGGCAGGTGTGTCTCAGTTGGTTTGTCTCAGTTGGTTGGAGCATTGTCCCATAAACTGAAAGGTCACTGGTTCAATTACTGGGCAGGGCACATACTTACCTAGGTTGCGGGTTCAGTCCCGGTTGGGGCATGTACAGGAGGCAACAGATCGATGTTTCTCTCTCACATTGATGTTTCTCTCCACTCTCTCCCTCCTTTTCCCTCTCTCTAAAAATTAATAAACATGTCCTCAGGTGAGAATGAAAATAAATAGAATAAAATGAAATTTTTAGGTTAAAAAATAAAACAAAAGGTATTCTTATTGGAGCAATGCACACTTTCTAACACCAAGATGTCCTGTTTCATTACATGTCTCAGAGTTGAATTGCTTGCAAGAGATGGCTGCCTAAGTTGTAGATATTTCTGTAAGTAATGACAGGTTCTTCCCACTCACTTTCATTGTGTTTTGTTTTCATGCATTTAAAAATTATGAATATATGAAAATATAATTTAGATAAATTTTCTATCAAAATGTTGTGAATCTAGAAAATAAAAATATACCTTATCACATCTCATTTAAAAAAAGAAAACTGAAAAATTAATTCAGGAAACGCATTAACTCAGACTTGGGATTTTCTCTCTTTGGTCTTCGGAATTCTTAGTTTACAGAATGACTAATTACTGATAATAACAAGAGGGTATTTAGAATATTTTCCTCTGATATTATGATATGCTTTACCCTTCATGCTGAGAATGATGGGAATGTTAGGTGATACTCACTGTCACAATTCTCAGAATCCAAAAACGGTGATTTCCTTTGTCAGTGTCTGGATTTGCATAAGCTCCATAAACTGTCCTACAGAACAATTTCACTTTTTTAACAATTATTTCTTATTTTCATTGAATTTGGTCATTATCTACCCAGAATTTTTTGTACCTACTCCAAAGTTTTAAAAAAGTCATCATTTCCATAATACTCCATAAAAAGTCACCAGGATAAAGAGTGAACTGATAAATTGAAGTTCCTAAGAGTGTTTAAAATTAGATTTAGAGAACATAATTATTTTAAAGGAAAAAAGAATACCCAAATGGTTATGTGACTGTTTATTTGAATCTGTAACCCAAACCTCCATTAAGGGTCTGTCCTCTAAATGATCTTTAGTTACTGTAGCTTTCCATTAAATTATGCCATGGGACAAAGGAGCACTAACAGGCAAATCTGAAATTTCCCATGACTGCAGCATAAACCGTGTGTAGTAACAGCCCTTTGTCCTCTGGATAATCAATGATCAGTTGTTTTAGATTTTATGATGTAGTTATATGTAATCTTCCCTAAACTATTCCCTTATTTTTCTTCCTCAGTCAACTCACTATAGACAATTTCCTCAAGTGGCTTTATCTTTGGGATAAAGGAGAAATGATTAACAGAGGGAGCAGAGACTCATGAGACTGTGTCATTTTTTCATGCTGCTTGTGACTTCAAGGCCTGCTCAAGCCTGGTTCCATCTCCACAGTCAATTTCTCTCGATGAGTACTACAGCAAGTGCCCAAATGCATACTTTGTTGGGTTATATAACACCATATTCATAACAGATAGCTTATACTTCATGGTAATTTAGTGGAGTATGTTTAAAACTTCAGTCTCTGTTAGAGCCCATAGCAAACCAGAAACCGTTTTTCAGTGGAAAGTAGTTAGCCGCAATAGATGGCATGAGTTTGCTCCAGTATCATAAGGGTCTATTCTGTCATTTTCCATTAAGGATTTGTCACAGTTCCCATACAGCTTCCTTATCTGCTACAAATATAATATTTCAAATAACATTAGATCTGCGAGACCATAAGGCCTAAATGTCAAACTAATTTACACAGCACCCTGAATCTGTTAAAGAGCTCATTAATATTGCTTCAAAACTGTTCAGAATGTATTAGCAAATAGAATTCAGCAATACATAAAAAAAGAAGTGTAATATGACCAAGAAGAACTTATCCTACAATAAAAGGTTTAACTTTTAAAAATCAATTAATATAATATAATTTATATATAGATTAAAGAAGAAACCATAAATGATTATCTCAATAGATGAAAAAGTGTTGAACCACTTAAGCATTATTCATGATATAAAAAATCCAAAAGACTAGAAATAGGAGAGACTTTTTCAAAATGTAAAGTATCATAAAATTCTACAGGCTAAAACTATGTATACTGAAATATGAGGCATTGTATTTTGGATCAGAAGTAAGTCAATAAGGCAATAATTTCCTCTCTTACCACTTGTATTCAACATTTCATTAGAAATGTCCCAGCCACTCTAATTAGGGAAAAAAGTGCTAAATTTAAAGGCATAGAGTTTTGAAAAGGAGAGATAAAACTGTATTTGCCAGTTACTGGATTTACATGTAGAAAATTTCATTTAATTTCTTTTAAAAAACTAAAATTAATTAGTGAATTGAGAAAGTGTACTGTATATAAAATAAATTTTGTGTTTGAGAAATAATTAAAAATAAAATTTATAAATACAATGCGCAAAAAATAAAACAAAACATAAAATGATTAAGAATTATCTTATAAAAATCTGCAATACCTACATATTAAAAAGAGGAAAACAAGGCTGAGAAAAACTGAAGAACATGTAAATGAATGGAGAGATAGACCATGTGTACAGATAGAAGTGCTCAAAATTATAAAGTGCAAACTGTCTACAAATTCATCTGTAAATTCAATGCAATTTTAATTCAAATTTCAGGTGACCCATTGTAATTATTCCAAGCTGATTTTATATTTGTGTAGAATTTCAAATGATCTATAGTAGTTAAAACTACTTGGAAAAAATTGACATATTAGTACTTATTATCTCAGAATTGTGCTGGCATCATAGAATTTGCACACTCACTTAAGCTGTATTTATTAGTTGGCTTAAAGCTATTTATATTATTCTCTATTTATACTTCTGTGCCTTTTAACTTCTGTAATTCCATTCAAACATTTCATATTTGTAATGAACACTTTTGTGGGGAGAGGTCCTTGTTTGCTAAGTATAATATCTAAGTCATGAATGAATATGCTTCCACTGATTTATCTGTACTTTAATTATGTGTTACATTTTTCTTGCTATTTGTATGACTTATTTTATATACAACATAAATCTATAAAATAATCTCTATAATATAAATATATATTATTTATATAATATATAAATAATACATGTAAATAAACCCACTTAAATAATATGTACATTGAAATATATAAACACATACATATATGTGCATGTATGTGAAGTATATATATGTCTGTGTATATACATATATAAATGTGCATTTTCCCAGTGGAAAATAAACTATAGTTTGCTTTGCTTTGTTTTATATTTTCCAGAAAGTGCACATTTTTTTTTTTATTGTGTAGAAGTTTGAGGTGAAGAGCTTTGGATTTAATGAAGCTGAGATCACTTGGATAATTTAGCTGCCAATTTTTGTGCTACCTTTACAAAGTGCTAAGGGTCTTATCAAGTTATTGGTTGAGCAAGGAGGTAATTTAGTTTCAGATATTGCTTTATATTCTTGCAGAATTAGAATCCAGTTACTGTAAGAATGTTCAAGATTTTATGAATTTTCTACTTTAAAAAACTCTTTTTTGCTTATTCAGTAAAATTCTGGTATTGGGAAGGGATGTTTTATGGAACGAAATAATTTTATATTTCAGATTCTTCCCAATTCTAGCCTGTCCTTTCATTTACCCTGCGCCTAAAAGGATTTTTCAGTTTTCTCATGACCCTGTAAAATCTATGTTAGGCCAACTAACTACTCTGAAATTTCAGTTTGACTAGGTCCTTACCTCTAGGTATGGGCGCTATTGGGTTGGCCAAAAATGTTTGTTTGCTTTTTCCATAAGATGGCTCTAGTAGTGCTTAGTTGTCTTTAACTTCACTTGAAACCATTTTGTATTGTGACAGCAATCATAGAAGCATTCATTAAACAAATATTAAAATTGGTGAATTTTGTGTAGCCATTTTAATTTTGAAGATGAAAGAAAATACACAACATTTTTGACATATTATGCTTTATTATTTCAACAAAGGTAAAAATGTAAAAATTGATCTGTGCATGTATGGAGTAGGTGCTGAGAACATGTAAAAAGTGGTTTGTGAAGTTTTATGTTGGAGATTTCTCACTGGACAATCCTCCAGGTTTGGGTAGACCAGTTGAAGTTGATAAGAGATCAAATTGACACATTAGTAGAGAAAGATTGGTGTTCTACCGCTCTGGAGAAAGCCAATGTACTAAAAATACCCCAATTAATATAGTTATTGGTGAAAATGAAACACGTGTCTTTTATTTTATAGAAAAACAAAACAAAACAAACTGAAAGGACTTTTTGGCTAACCTGATACTTTGGTTCCATGCTCAATTTTGAAATGCTTCTTTTATCTGGGATTTGGTTCCTTAATGTTTTCTTGTATCCACTGCTTTTCAAACTTTTACTTTCTTATTTATGAAGCAATCCACATCAAGCCATTAGGAAGTACCTTTTTTTCTCCACCTTTTAAATGTATCTCAACTGTATGTCATTATATTATCTCTATCACCCTGGAAAAGCAACTGTCATATTTGTGTGGACAACCAAAGCAGATTATAAGCAACTGTCCCTACATTCAAGTTAATGTTCCGCATTTTCTCAGTATTGCCCCAACTCAATATTTCCCCCTGTTTCCTAATGCTCACAAATAACTATAGGAACACATCATTTTCTAAAAATCATAATGCTCCAGTAGCTTTCATCCCATTCAGAAAAAAAATCCGAAGTTGTAAGTACGGTAAAAGTGAATGATGTCACCCCTACCCCGCTTTTTAAATTTACAACCATCTTCACTATCTTTAAGCTTCTTCAAAACAACAAATGAAGTCTTAAAATATGGGTAGGATGTCATTTTCTCTGCTCAGGAAATTAATTGACATTTGCATTTTCCTGGACTTAGAATGTCCTCCCCTCAAATATTCACATGACTTATCCTTTACTTATTTATTTGTGTAATTTTATCAAAATCATCTCTTCTGATTACTGTATATAAAGTAGGAGGCTATACCCTTTCATCACACTATTAGCTTGCAAATCATCCACTTTTATCTTTTCATTGCTCTTTTTATTATCTAGCTGACATTTTATTTTCAATGTTTACCTCATGTGTGCTCTTATTATGACATTTTCACACTGTCTTGTAGACAACTTCATGTTGTGCTTTTCTTTAAATAGGTAGCGGCTCCTTGCGTGCTTGCACAATGCCTCATTTCTTTTGCAGTTCCCACGGCATAACTACCTTCAGGTCGCCAAAACTTCTCGGAGGGGTGAATTTTGTCTCTTGCTCTTTGCTTAAATTCTGACAACTGAAAAGTACATTCTACTTAATAGGCCTTCAAGATATATTCCCTTAACTAATTAAATAATACTTTCCATTTATACCCCAAGGAATTCATTGCTTACGGAATTAAAATGCACTTAATTTTCTTGATATTAATGATGCCATCAAGTTTTTTTTTTTTTACCACAAAATATGGTTTCAAAAGATTGTTGTATTATTTCTGGCAGTTTCTATCTATTTATTTTTGTAGTGAGGGTTCAAAATATTGTTATGGCATATTTATTCTTGTTTACTGGTATAGCAGCTATTTTTGTTCTTAGTTCATGGCTTAAGAAAATGATTAATCTGGGATAATTAAGCAATTATGCGATATGGAATAATACAGTAGACAATAGTCACAAGTAGCTACTGAGCACTGTCCATGTGGCTCATTCTAGTTCCGATGTGTAGTAAGTGGAGAATGCACTCCAGATTTTGAAAGCCTAGTAAGAACAAAATAACGTAAAATATCTCATTACTAATGTTATATTGATTATATATTTAAAATATATTGGCTACATGAGAGTAACTGAAATGTATGGTTATGTTTTATTTTATGTATTTCATTTTACTTTTATAACAAAGCTACATATGTGGCTTTAAGTTTGTGGCTTGTACCGTATTTCTTTCCAGCAGCATGGGACGAAATAGAGATGAAGCAGGAGGGCAAGTGGGAGGATTGGCTAACTTTTCATAGGGGAATTAGTTTGCTTGAATGCTAATTGTTTTCATAGCATTTTTAACCTCTTATAATACTTAACAAGCATATTAACTAGTTGTATGATTATTGCTTCTATTATTTGGAACTTTCTGACATGTTCTGTGCAAAAGTGATTTAATATAAAAGTTGGATTCTACAAGAAATTTAATGAGAAAAACATGGGAAGGGGGTGAAAAAAAAAACACGGAATTATCTTCTGGAGGGTGGGGCCCTTATATTGCAGGCTTCCCTCACTAGGTGAGTGTTCTACGTGCCAGTCTGTATCAGTGTACCAGCTGGCATTGTTGTGAGAGGCTGTGTCAGGCTTCAGTGACTATTTCTGAAGACTCATTTAATGCATTTGCCCATTTCATGGTGGGTGACTTATTGGTACACCTGCCCACACTGTGCTGAATTTTCAGCAGTTTTTGACCAAAACGGCATGGCCTTTGTGCTCCACCCTTCCTGTTCACCCAATCTCACCACAAGTGAGTGTTTTTGTTTGTTTCCCCAGATGAAAAATATCCTCAAAGGGAAACATTTTGCTGATGTGGAAGCAGTGAAACAAACAAACAAATAAACAAACAAAACAGCAGAAGCACTAAAAGGCATCAAAATCAATAAGCTCAAAAAATGTGAGCAGTGGAAAAAAATTCTCAATGGGTGGATTGCATCAAATGGAGAGTACTTTGAAGATAACTGAAGTTTAAACATGAAAGAATAAATGCACAATTTTTAATAAATAAATTCCAGTTTTGGGGGGTATCCCCTTGTATCTAGCATTAAAGACCCCTAGTTCAGTCTTTAAATATGACCCATCAACACACAATTAAATGCAAACTGTCAAGTGCTGAATGAATTTAAAATATTGGTTAGTGTCATAGATAATTATTAACTTGAGACTTTATTTTCTCCAATCAGCTGAATAGGCTGGTATGGTGGGTGGTGTTGCAGGAATGGATCATTGTACGTGAATGCAACACTTCATGGTGGGTTGGATGATGAGCAGAGAAATGATAGGAAAGTTACTATCAAATTATACCATGTGAGGGACCATCAGGTAGAGGGGTTACCTAAAATTATATTCAATGTTGCTTTGCTTTCTTAGCAACATCTTTGAAAGAGAGAAGATATGGTGAAGTTATAGGGTCTAAGAAAGGCTTTGGAGGCTCCACTGACTGAGTGGTGTGACCATGTTACTGCTTAAGTACTACTAATGCATGGTCTGTTTCTGTGTGCATGTAAGTCAAAAATCATGAGAATGTTTATGCCAAACTCACTTGTAGGAAATGAAACCTTCTTCCACTTCTGAATTGCAGTTATACATAGGAACAATCAACTTGATGTGGTCGTAAAAGGTTTAGAAATGGCTAAAAATTATGGATTTTTTTCTATAATATTCTGCTAATTCCCCAAATCACACTTTATTAAAAGGTTGTGATTATCTTTGTTTCTCTCATCATACAAAACTCAAACTTTTGATAATAAAACATGTCCTTCAGTGGTAAACTGGCCTTTGGCAAATCTGGATCTTTCTGGTGGCACCCTGAGAAGGTGGATGTCACCTTCTAGAGGTGACTGGCCTGAAATCTGTACCCTGTTCTCCTGTTGAACTGAGACCCAGTGGGGAAACAAGATGACTGATTATCTGGTTTAATTTCCTCATCAATCGCGGCTTTGTGTTAATAAACTAATAATATTTTTCTAATAGGAAGTGATTTTTATCTCTAAAATGCCCTCAGTAGAATGTCCCTGGATAAAGATTACTTAGATTGATAATAATATCACATAAAGCGTGGCTACTTAAAGAATGTCACTTAAGTTATACAACTCATTGGCGTATTAAATAAAGATGCTTCATACTTTTAGTGCTCATGTTCTGTGAAGAACCCCCAAAACATAACTTGAAGACCCCAGACCCCATCTCTTTTAGGCTGGGCCGTGCATGACCAGGATGGAAGGGAAGGGACTACAGAGCTCATGCCGCAGGCCTCTCTCTACTTTATCCAAATCTTTGCATGGACTGTCTGTTTGAATTAATGTCCACAGCTTCACTGGGTGAGGTGCCTGATTCACATGAGTCTGATTTCACAACAAGATCTTGTGTGTTAAGAAAAATCTTATGAACCTGTTTAGTGAAGAGTCATAACAAACAAGGCAAACACATCTGTAAGTTCATGAATGTCAATCATAATTTCTTAATGTGGAGTTTTGAGTTTTGAATTTTTGTTCAATAACCCATTAAGGAAAGAGAGCCCTAAATAGGGCTCCCTCCTGCTTCTTAACCATTATAAAATCTTTTAATGTGTTAGATATCTTAGGCTATTTATGATTTGTAATTAGATTTCAATCGACATCCATTGTCTATTTGTCTCCTTCGGATGAGTCCAGCAAGTACTTCAATTAACAGAGGTCTGAGCCCAGGACATTGATACCTAATTTTAAACTCTTGTCACAAATGAGTGCTGCCTTCTGTGATTTTTAAAATTTCTTAAGTGTAGCTGTACAATGAACCAGATGTTAGTTTTTACTGGGTGTGACACAACTCTGCCTTGAGGAACTTGGACAATGTTTCGGGTGAATTAAGGATTCTAAATTATAATTGTAAAGAAATGATAATTCATGCAGTACATTTCTCTCAGTATAATCTGTGGATAAGTTATATGGGATAGAGATGTAGGATGGCAAAGACAGATGGGAGTAGTGGATAAAAGAAGCAAAACCTCAGAGCGATCATTCAAAGACGGTTTCTCTTTTGCTTTAGTCAATAAATCTTTTTAAGTATCCCATTTGTGTTCAGAGTTTGCTCAGAGATTTATTTGACAACCTCTGCATAGCAATGAAGGTTGACTGACCATTGGATGTTTGAATTTTTTTGGTTGGAGTTCCCTTTAAATATACCAATTTAGTCAAATTAGATGTTTCACAGAAAACATAGCAATTTAGTCAAATTAGATGTTTCACAGAAAACAGTTGCAATATGAAGTTATGTTGTGTGAAATCATTCCATTTAGAAAAATAGGCACAAGAATCAGATTTTAATGAGAAAACCTGTATAATGAGGAAGTACTCCTAGAAGGAATGTCAGGCATAGAAATAGACACCACAAAACTAACAAAAGTTGCTTTTTCATTGTATACAGTATATCTTGGCTCTCCTCTTACCTGACAAGTCTGTTTACACTGCCGAGATTCTGGCAACCATTGATGCTAGTACAGGTCTAAGGGAGGAAGTTCTTGTAATGAAATAATGAAAGGGAATTTATCAAGATAACAAACAGATGTTTTTATATTTGTGTTTGTACACAAAGATCATAAAAGGAAGTAAGAACACTTTTAATGAGGGTTTTTTTTTTTTTTAATTCAAGGTACAGGGAAACCATTCAATTTTCTTAATCAAAATTGTACTGAAGTTCTGTTTGCACAGAACAAGATGAATGACTTACCAGTCCCACGCTGCTTGTCTAAAGTATACCTGGACAGCAATTTATGGTATCTAATCGAAGTTCATTCCCTGGGAGCAAAACTCAAAATTATAAAACAGCTGGTGGTAAAAGACAAGTGAAAGTATAAGGAGTATCACAGAGCAGATTCCTGGTCTAAACAAGATCTCTTAAAATTTGATTTCAGTTGACCTCTGTGGCTTAATGTGAGTGTGTATAAAATAAGAAGACAGAAACCGTCTTTGCCTACTATAAAGTAAAAAGACAAGGGCACATCAGACAAAAAACTTACAGTATAACATTTCAAATAAGTAAAAAAAAATTTTTAAACAGTAATTTAAAACCACTGACATAACTCATTTAAAACTGAGTGCATTAGCCAGCCAGGTTAAATAGCACCACATCACTCAAGGGCAAGTGTGAAGAATTCCCTGAGTGTAGAATGGAAGCACTAGATATGAAGGTGTAATGGGGATATCTTAAAGCCGCCATTTTGTTGGTTAAAAAGAAAATAATATGTTCTCTTTGGGGACTGGTAATTTCTTGTGTGTGCATTGAGTAGTTTTAAGCACATGCATATTTCTTAATAAGTATAGGAGGAGGCACATAACATCTTCAGGGAATCATTGCATTTGTCTGTTTGTATCTACCTATCTATCTTTGTGTATGTGTGTCTGATATGCATCTATGTACTGTCTGTGTGCATCACCCATGTGTCTATTTCAGTGTCTCTCCACATATTTTTATCTCCATGTATTTATCCATGTATCTGTTTTTCTGTGTATATATCTATCTGTATATCTATAATACATCTATCCATTCATTTAGCACGCCTCTGAATTATGAGATGTACATTGGACAATAAGCACAAATTCACACAGATTTAAAATTGTTTTCAGGTCACTTAAGAAACTTTTGGAATAATTTAATGAAGGCCGTGTTTGCGCACTGAAGTCAGAGTCCCACGTAGAATGTTGCAGCTGTGTTGGCAGTCCAGCAGAATCTGTTTAGTAGCATCAGTGTGAAACAAGGTAGAGGGAAGCATTTACATCTCTTACAAAACTGTCCACAGATGCTCATCTCCACACACTTTGTGAGTCTGTTTCTAATGCACATGACAGAGGCAGAGTTCGTTATTGCTTGGTATGTTATTGTTATCAACATAAGAACTCAGTGTTTCATACAAACTACCGGAATATTTATCCAGTTTATTACATAAAGTAAAGCACAAATAAAATGATTCAGGTGGGGGGAATAGAACAAACTCCTGAAATACATGAACTTTATTTAATAAGAATTTTACATAGAGTGAATATGATATCCGATGAATATATAGCTCCATAAACTGCCAGTTTTGAAGGAATAGAGGAAGAGTCCACTAGAAATCTTGAAATAATTTATCCCTGATACTTAACCCACTGCTGCAATTTTTCTCTTGAATTTATTTTCTAAATAAGTGAAAGACTTTCTTTCAAAACCATGCACAAAACACAGATGCGTATGACATTACATTACTGAGATGCAAATGGTGATGAAAATGAAAACTCTGGTCAGACACGCTTGGAACGAATACAGAGACACAGTGGGTTTGGGACGTGTGCCTTACATTCAGTTAAAATACAGAAAAAGGCTTAACATCCTAAAACTGCTACAAATGATTGTTAGCATTACTTATAAAATTGAGTGATCATTATCTAAAGGAATAGACACAGTTGATTCTGTGGAGTTTTGCCTAGTAACATCAAATTTAAATAGGTACAAGAAAGACAAACAGTTGCAAGCGTCTCCTGCTGCCCCTGTCGACAGAGATTACTGTGATCTCGCAGTACTTTCCCCTGGAGTATTCCAGAGAAGGGAAAGCCTGCTTCATAAAAAGCAACATGATGATGGGAAACCAGTTTTACAGAAAGCACTATTGTCTGCTCATGTCTTTTCCATGGGGAACTATAGACCATGTTTACAAATCGGGGTGCGCTGTTTGTTACCCATGGATTTAGAGCAAGAGCGGTACTCTCAGTGCTGCCCAAGTCAACATCATTTCTGTCTTTGCATACACAAATAATCATAATTCGATTTTTAGCCAGAAGCAACTTTATTTTTTCTGATTATTCCTGACATCCTTTCTCCTATTTCCCATTAGTGCTATCATACTTACTTTTGTGTGTTATACTTGTCTACTTCTTTCCAATCACATACAATAAGTCACTTTATTTTCATTTTATTCCAACTGCATATCCAATCAAATGTTCACTAATTTGTTTTGAGGAGATCCATGCCCCTCTTCCCTGAAACATTGCTCTTAGCAAAGAAAAAAAAAATAAGAAGAAAGAAAAGAAACCCCACAAAACAAAGTAGCCTAAGTATAAAATCCACAAATGCATTAAAAAGTATGGTTTTGCGTTTCATATGCACATATAAGTGTCTGAAAAACTGGTGTTTGTTAGCTTGATCCTTATCACACTATTCCAACACTACCTCTGAGTGCCAAACTTTCTGTGCATTAAATAAACATGAAATGGCAACATGCTTGTAGAATTTAAATCCCTGTCCAGTTTCAATGCACGACTATTGTCACTCTTGGCTTTGCCACAAGTTCTGATCTAGCAGGCAAAGAAATGCAAGAAGACCACAAGCAATCCTTGTTCATTCTGTTGACCCCAGGGAGGGTGAAAGAATAAGTGCAAGGAGGGTAACTGAGCTTTTTTCTTTCTCTTTCTTTCTTTCTTTCTTTCTTTCTTTCTTTCTTTCTTTCTTTCTTTCTTTCTTCCTTCCTTCCTTCCTTCCTTCCTTCCTTCCTTCCTTCCTTCCTTCCTTCCTTCCTTCCTTCCTTCCTTCCTTCCTTCCTTTCTTCCTTTCTTTCTTTCTTTCTTTCTTTCTTTCTTTCTTTCTTTCTTTCTTCTTTCTTTCCCTCCCTTCCTTCCTTCCTTCCTTCCTTCCTTCCTTCCTTCCTTCCTTCCTTCCTTCCTTCCTTCCTTCCTTCCTTCTTTCTTTTTTGCTCTTTGGAGAATAATATAAACTTTGATTCACTGGCTTAACTTTACAGTTTCAATTAATGATGCAGATAAACCCAGGAGACCCTTAAAGTGGGAAGAACTTAGAATTCCCTGAAGATGTTTATTACACAGTGTTAAAACAGCCTGCTTTGGGAGCACCGTTAGCCTCTGCCTGTCCATGATAGGTATTCACAAGTCAGAGTTTCTTCCTTTTACAGAAATAATTATCTTTACAGATGACCTCCACCACACCTTGTGCTTTATGCACTGTACTTTCTCTTCAGGGCCAAGAGAGTCTGATGGGTCTGGTTTACTTTTAACCTGCTCTCTGCATTTTCACATAAGAAAGTAGCTCCCAAGATTGGGCCAATTTCGGCTTACTTTTCAAGTTCAGAATCTGACAATAATGTGCAAAGTAGCTGCTTTTCTTTTTCACTTGACCATTTCAAAATTCCTTCTTTTTATTTGTTCTAGATATGTTTCTAACATGCTTAAATGACTCTCAGCACCACCTCTGGGGTGTGTGTGTGTTTATATGTTTAAACTAATTAATATTATTGGGTTGGCCAAAAGGTCCTTTTAGTTTTTTCCATAAAATAAAAGATACATTTTTCATTTTCACCAATAACTTTATTGATTTGGATATTTTGAGTATGTCAGCTATCACCCACATGTTGATTGTTCTCTATTAATTTCTGGATTTGATCACTATTAACTTAAACTGGTCTACCTGACTGTGGAGCATCATCCAGCAAAAAACCTCCAGCATGAAGCTTTGCAAACCACTTTTGACATGTTTGATCAGTCACAATACCTTCTGCATACACTGCACAAATCTTTTTTTTTTTTTTTTTTGCATTTCAGTTACATTTTTATCTTTCTTGGAATAATAAAGTGTAATATGCTGAAAATGTTGTTTATATTCTTCCATCTTCAATATTAAAATGGCTACATGGAAATTCACCAATTTTGATAAGTGTTTTAATACACACTGATAGGACAACTGTGACAATACAATCTAAAAAAATTGTTTTAAATGAAGTTAAAACTAAAAGAGCTTCTTGGTCAACCCAATACTTACTTTAATGAAAAAGTGTCACAGGCTTAAAAAATAAATAAAAATAGGGAGGAAAAAAATAGCAACATCTAATTTCAAGCAAATTCTCCCTGATATGGTATAGAACCACATTTAAGATCTGATATAGAACCACATTTAAGTTATTCAGAGACAAGGGCTGAATGTAAATCTCATACATGCTAAATTAAGGGTAAATGAACAATTTGGGGTCACTGAAGGCTTTTTCATCTTTCCACTGGGAAATGGGCGATGTTAAAATTGGATCCAAGAATTGGGACAGCTTTTGGGATGATCAGCGTCCAAGTTTGCACTTCTCTATCATGAACAACTGAGCAGCTCTTGAGGGATCTAAAGAGCAAGGACTGCCTTGGAATGCTGGTGAAGATTTTTGGAGGGGAGCGGCAGAAGGCCAGTGAGCACTGGGAGGCACTGTGCTGTACAACTGGGGTAGACATCAAATGATCTGAGGGCTCTTAATGTTCAACTAAGTCATGCAAGTTCTCTAAGCCTCAACTTCCTCTTTATCTATCATCATTCTCATCCTCTTGTGAACATTAAAAGTGAAAACATGTAAATGTAGCTAGATTAGTATTCTAGCTAGAATTGGAGTTAAAGAAGCAGAACATGTTAAGGGGCTGATATTCTCATCAATCACCCAGAAAGTGGAAATCTTAGTACAGTGCCTACTCTTTTGATTACATTATCTGGGTAAATCATAGCACCAGACATCTTACATTCATTATCTTATATGTTCATAGATCAACCTAGAAAATAGTTACCTTATTCCTCCTTTTGTATAAAAGGAAACTAAACTCAAAGAAGGCTCAAGTGACTGGGTGAAGTCTCAAGTAATTATTTTGTGTGAAAGAAGTGATTCATCCTCAGGTTTATAGAACTTGCCTCCTTCATGCTGCAATAATCTAGAGTGCATCTCTGACAATGAATGGAGGGGAAAGCGAACAGGCAGATGTGAGACATCTGTTAGGAGAAAGAAATTCCAATATCTGTTATGTGGTCTATGGTTTTTGTGGATCAATCCCAGAGCAGTAACACATTTTGAACAAATATTTGAGAGAATTCTACATATAGAGTCAATTAGCACCTACTAGTACTCAGCATATCATTTTTTTGTAGTAGTTAAGAACATGGTTGTTGTCATAGTAACTCAAACTCTCCCACTCACTATTTTTCTAATCCTGGATAATTTATAAAGTTAATAAAAGGTATAAAATTAAGGCAATGACATCACTTTACAACATGTTTTTAAAATTTGATAATAACATATATATATAAAGTACTTATTATGGTGCTTTATACAGTAGAGTGCAACATTAATGAATGCTGATTGTTTTATATTATTGTAATTACCAACATTTTCTCTGTTTCTCATACAACTTTCACTTCAAATAGTTTTATTGAGATATTATTGATATTCAAAAAATCCCTGGACATATTTAATGCACATAATTTGATTATTTTAGAGATATGCATACACCTGTGAAAACATTACTACAATCCTGCTAATAAATAGATCCATCACCTCTGAAAGTTTCCTGTGTCCCCCCACTTTGAGTGAGTCTCAAGAACACCTAACATGAGATCTACCCTCTTAACTTTTAAGTGTACGATACTGAAATGTTAACTATAAGGATGACATTGTAAAACAGACCTGTGGAACTTACTCATCTTGCATAACCAAAACATTATTCCTGTTGAACAACTCCCCATTTTCCCATCCTCATCCTCACAAGTATCATTCTACACTCTGTTCTGTGAATTTGACTAGTTTAGGTGTCTCATGTAAAACGGACTCACTGTATTTGGTTTTGTGACTAGCTTATTTCTCTTAGCATGATGTCCTCTGGTGCCTTCACATCATTGCCTATGGTACAGAAAGGGACTTGAACAGACATTTTTTCAAAGAAGATATGTAAATGACCGATTGGTACATAAAAAGGTGCTTAACACCACTAACTGTCAGGGAAATGAAAATCCAAATCACAATGAAATATCACCTCATATGTGTTAGAATGGCTATCATCAGAAAAACAAAGAATACCAAATGTTGGCAAGGATATGGAAAAAGTGGAATATTGTATACTTTTGATAAAAGTGTAAAATGTTATAGTCACTCTAGAAAGCATCATGCAGTTTCCTCAAAAAATTACAAATAGAACTACTATATGATCCAACAAGCTCATATCTGTGTGTATATACAAAAGAATTAAAATCAGAATCTCTGAGAGATATCTGTTTGTCTTTCTTCATTGCAGCATTATTTGCAATAGCTAAGATACAGAAACCACTTAAATGCCTGTTGATGGATGAATGATTTTTTAAAATGTGGTATATATGTAATATAATACTTCTTAGCTTTAAAAATTAAAAATCCAGCCCTGGCTAGTATGGCCCAGTGGACTGAGTGCCAGCCTGTGAACCAAAGGATTGCCAGTTCAATTCCCAGTCAGGGCACATTCCTGGGTTGTTGGCTGGGTTCCCAGTAGGGAGCACATGAGAGGCAACCACACATTGATGTTTCGCTCCCTCTCTTTCTCCCTCCCTGCCCCTCTGTCTAAAGACAAATAAATAAAAGACTTAAAAATTAAAAATCTAAATGAGTTTTATCATGTGAGCTAGAAAGGAAATTGGAGGGGTTCCATCTCTGCTCTGGACTGTGAAGAGACCTTGGTTGTTTTTGTGTAGTTCTCTTTTGACAGTTTTCAGAGTTGAGGTATTTTGCCTTTTATACCACGAAGATCTGATTGGGGATCCATCCTAGTCTTATCTTTCATTTGGGGATTTTGAGTGACCTTGGAAGTTCAGGTCAGTAAAGAGTTGAATACAGTTTCAGGCTAAGTGGTCTTTTCATGATGACCTTATTTCTATTCTGGGGTCACTGCTTTCTTTCTTTAGCCCAAGACATGAAAATATTTTTGCATATGGATTGAAGTAGAAAGGAGGGGGGGATTAGATCATTATTTATCCAAATGCAACCAGCTTGTCCCAGGACTGAGACTGTTAAAACTTTAAAGAATAGTCTAGAGATATGATTGAGAAAGACTAACCCAGTCAAATACTTTTACTTAAGTTGTATTTTAAAAGTTGCATAAGAATTAATAAAAAGGATTAGTTGTTGTTCCAGAATGGGAGGGAGCCTGGGAGGGAGGAAGAGAGAGAGGGTGAGAAAGACAGAGGGAGAGAGTGAGAAAAAGAGAGAGAAAGAGAGAAAGAGAGAGAGAACACTATGTGAAGAAAATATTTTTTACTTCATTTCCCAAATGGGAATGAGGTGAAATTATCTGGGAAGAAGGGAAGAAAATAGTTAAAAGGTAAACATATTAATAAACAGAAAAATCAATATTTTTCACTGTGTTATACAATTCATTTTGTATATTCAGTAGCTCTTGAAATTTTTCACACATTCTATAGGATTAAAATAACTAAAGCTATGCTCACTGAAAAAAAATCTATATTCCTTTTTTCTACACTGTTTATTTCCTAAGTAGAGGTAATATTTGAATCAATGATATCATTTAACTTTTAATTTTAATATTTTGGTCCAGTGGAGTCAATTTCTTATTGAAGCAAAATCTTAAATTATAAATTCTAATCAATGAAAATTTTGTCTGCTTAGGACCAATATATTTTAATTTGGAGAATGACCAGCTAATTCAGAAATTATAAATTTCTTCATATAGCCCTCATATTTCCTGAAACATGAGGAAACAGGGAACACAGCTTGAGGCCAATAGCTTTCTTGCTGCATTATTTTCCTTCAAAGATAGTGAGATAATATGCCACTCACATGTGACCTGTATGTGCATTCACAGACAATAAGCTCATAAAACATACCAAATCAAAAGAAGCATTTATTTTAGGCTGAGAAGTCTTAATTTAGGCACCACAATGATTAGAGTGTTTTAATATCATAATAAGTGATAGAACTCTTGTCAGACATTTCATTCCTTTTTAATCAAAACTCCTACTCTGCTAAATTAATCACTCCCTTGAGGTACAGTACAGATTTTCAATTTAGTTATAGAACATTAATAATGAAAAGTTCTAGGGGCACGTTCCTTTATTTATGTTCTTCTTTATTTAATTATCAGGAAGTTTAAAGAGGCAAAGCAGAAAGGAAGATGTTACTTTGACAGTTGAAAGCAATACATACTGATAAATGCAGAGAGTGATTCAAATCAGAACTTTAAATATTGGGAGGACACTGAGGAATCAGGCATGTAACTCCTCCCCCTGCTTAGAAATCTGTTCTGCTATGGCTCTGTTTTGTGCTCAGCCAGGGTCTACACCTCCAGGGTCTGCCTCTCCAGGGTCTGCCTGGACACTTCCAGTCTGATTCCATGAACACCTACTGTGCTTCTGTTGTACATCAGGCACTGGAATGCACTGGAAGGCACACATAAATGAAAGACCTATTCCACAATTTGGACAGAAGGTTTAGAAAAATAAATTAATTGCAAACATGTATAGCCCTGACAGGCATGGCTCAGTTGGTTGAGCAATGTCCTGCAAAGTGAAAGGTCACTGGTTCATTTCCTGGTCAGGGCACATGTCTGCGTTGCAGGTTCTGTCCCTAGTTGGGATTCCTGCAAGAGGCAACTGACCAATGTTTCTCTTTCATATTGATGTTTCTGTCTCTATCTCTCCCTAACTTCCCCTCTCTCTAAAAATAAATAAATAAAATCTTTAAAAATATGCATAAAATAATAAATTGGGCATTTGTCATTCACCTTAAAACGGATGAGAAAGGAATATACAAAAATCTCAAAAGTGAGAAGAATGTGATCAAAGGTCCAGAAATTATGGGAATCTCTAGAGAAAGAAAGTAGTTGATAAAGGATTGAGGAAAACCCCACAGCACAAAACCACTGTGGAAAAGGGTCTGTGTTCCATGTCTGGGGGTGGTAGAGGATCAGATGACAGTCTAGGGGCTGAAATAAAGGGGATACAAAGAGGAAATAATTTGAGGTAACTGGGTAACCTGCCCCCACAGCACTGCCACCCTTTATGGGACATTAGGTAGGGAAATACTTGCCCAAAGCTTGGAGTGGTCACCGAGGAGACATGGCTGAGATGAATGGTTAATACAGGAAACAGGACAGCCACATGCCCAGCCTGCAGCCTGTCCACATTTTTTAAAACAATTTTAGATGTAAAAAGCATCCTCAAAGAATACTCAATTAAGCATAGGGGAATTGCACATACAATTTCTAACATACAACTACAAATCAGCCCTGACTAGTGTAGCTCAGTTGATTGAGCACAGGCCTGAGAACCAAAGGGTTGCCTGTTTGATCCCCAGCCAGGGCACATGCCCGGGTTGTGGGCCAGGTCCCCAGTAGGGGGCATGCAAGAGGCAACCACACATTGATGTTTCTTTCCCTCTCTTTCTCTTTCCCTTCCCCTCTCCCTAAAAACAAATAAACAAAATCTTTTAAAAAACCTCCAAATCACCAAATATGTAGGGATCTCAATGCAAATAAATAAGCAATCAAAATGAGTAAGCAGGGGTGGAAGAACTCACCCCTGGGCTGGGAAAAGGACTCATGGACATGGACAACAGTATGGTGATTACTGGGTGGAGAGGGTATAAATGGACTAAATGATAATGGAAAAAATACAATAAAGATTAAAAATGATAATAAAAAATAAAAAAGCAATTTGATAGTTTGGAAATGTAATAAATAATTAAAACAAATAAATATTCTTAATAGCACATTATTAAGAGCCAAAGAGCAAATATATATATTTTCCCTTGCACAAATTTGAAGATGTTTCATCCAGTGGAACTATCCATGTAAATCTGCTTTTTATGCTGATTATCCTAGGGCTTAGAATCAGAGGAGCAGGTAGTCAGCAAGAAAAGATAGTTGTTCACTGAGAGAAGATGCTTATTAATTAGACCCTGAGAGAACAAACTGGAACCTACATGTTTGTTTTGGGACCCGTGGTGTTTACTGCCTCTGAGTATCTGATTTCTAGGAGACAATGGTGCCCTTCATAACAGAAACATACTGGGCCCAAGAGTAAGAGAAGCTGGCAGCTGAGATTTAGCAGGAGCTGGAGAAGCCATGGGCCTGGTTACTGTCCCACAGTTAAGTGACAACACCTATGACCTGCATCATTGCAGGTCTGCAATGGTCTTTAATGGTCTTCCAAGTGTGCAGAGAATACCGGTCTTGCCTTCTTTCATTTCTCACACAAAATGTTTCTTTCAGTCCACACTCACCTGGGAAGGGAAGAGAGCTACCAATCTGAGAATTAAGAGGGTATGGTTGACCCCTTAATTAAGAGCAATGTCACTTGGATAGAAAGCAGAGAAAGCTTATGATATTGATGTACTTTGATAAAGGATTTGAAATCCTTTGCCTCTTTCAAAGAGATTATATTAAATCAGTGTCATCATTCATATCTTTTTACATGACTCAAATTGTATATGAAATACATAAATTACTTTGTTACTGTTTTTGTTATTTCTGTTACACACAATTGCAGATTAGCTATTTTATTTTTCCATATATTGAAACTTCAAATCAAGGCAAACTTTTATTAAATTTTTTAACTCCTTGGCTCAATTTTTTCAACAGATTAGGCTTTCTTCCTCTTAGAATTCTGAGACTGATTTATATTTTGAAATCTATCATGTACAAAGTCAGATGATAGGGAGCCTTTAGGTTAAATCAGGGATCCTTTAATCCAAAACCTGTGTACGTGTCCAGTTTAGTTTCCTGGCCTTTGGGTTGTATGGCAATTTTTACAAAATGGTTTTTATAAAATCATGACATTTCATACGTACACACATTCCCACAACCAAACAGTAAGTAGCTCTACCACACTCGTTCACATGGAACCCATTCCAGCCTAAAAGGCCAGCTGTTTCTTTTCTTGAGTTTAATCTCATCAATAACCCTTTATTCAAAAAATACCCTGTTCTCTATTTGTTTCTACTTTCTGAGACTCATTTTCCCCTCTCCTGTTTTTTGAGTTGTCTATTTTCATCTAAAGAAAACTTCCATTTTCTGTCGTGGTATTTTTGTCCATTTTGCTTCACATGCATGTAGTTATTTTAGGCCTGGAGACAAAACCATTTAGCAGAATAATTATTGTCTGTCTGTTTCTTCCCAAGAAGGACAACAAATTGTAGCTGTAATAAATTGGCTTTATTATTAAATCAGGGACATTAAGTCTAAAAGGAACTGAGAATGAGAGTTCTGAAAACTTTAAACAGGTTTATTTAATAAACCAGTTCAAAAATATTGTCAAAGAACACATCCTTCAAATTGATAATTCTGCAACAAAAAATAGAATCATGGAAAATATTTTGTGTGGACTTCCCAAGAGTCAGAAAACAGAAAAGTACTTGTCTGTAGTATGGTGGACAGTGGTGTTGTGAGATCATGCCCTTGGCCCTGATTCCAGGAGGTGTGAGTTGTAGACCTTGAACAGTTTCTATGACTTCTCTAACCCTCAATTTCTCCTATCTATAAAATATATAAAGGTAGTGTCTATATTAGAAGTGGTTCCAGTATTAAATGAGATAATAACTGGGTAAAAATACAGCTCAGTATCTTTCTTTTCTTAATCTGTTTACATTGCTGTGATAGTGCCACAGTAAACAAATTATAGGCATTCTTGTTTAGTTTTGCTTATATTTGCTCTTTCTTTCCCTTGTAACAGTATCAGATGCTTTCAATAACTGTGAATTGGTTCAATTCCTGTGGCAGATGCCTCATATCATGACTAGAGCAATTAATTAAAGACAGCACGTCATTTCATCTATCCAGTTGTGTCAACTGACTTGAACCCCACACTCCAGACACGTAAATACTTAAAATCAATGATATATTTATTGTTAAACAGAAAAAAATTAATGAAAGAAGATGCATTCATTTTCTGACATGCCACTTCCCATAGTTTTTTCTAATTCCAGCCATAAATATTTTCATCATCTTAATAGTTTCCTACTCGGGATGTATGTTGCTGAAGGTAACTGCCACGTAGGTGACTGTATTTGATTGTGATTTCAGTGCTCTGCGTCTCTTCCACCGTCACTGCTAACAGTTATACCAGGAGGGTTGCGGTCAGCTTCTAGTAGGAATGCTTCTAGTTAATGATGGTTCAGTCATACCACTCCTGAATCTGGAGGTGCTTATACAGTAGTTCAGAGGTGTCAGGGTGTTAAATTAGCTTGTCTTTCCATTCAGGGACCCAAGCTGGCCACAATCACTTTTAACAGAATATCCTCACAAGATGAAGAAATCCTAAGTAATAGAGAATGTGTCAGGGGTTAGGTTAAACAGTTTTCTTTTTCCAGATTTTTATTAGGGGGAAAAATTTTGCCAAGGAAAGTTCAGGGTGCTTGTCAGGGTTATCTTTCCAAAGGCAGGATGTGCCAACCCCAGCTTTGTCACCGCTCGGCTGATTCTTAGCCGTTTTATTGCAATTCTTCTGCCTGTTCTCATCAGAACACCAGTAGTGACCCTCCGGTACACCGCAGCCATGGCTGTGTCAACAGAAACTTGGCTCATTTAGTCCTAACACCTAGTCAAAGAAGCAGAGGACTTCATAATTATTAGTTCAAATGCTTTATCTTACACAAAATAAAAAAGAGATTAATACTACTTATGAATTTAAAAGTTTATATGGCAAGTAGTACTAAAAATAAAAAAGAAGTTAACTCAAATTTCTGTATATTCTAAACTAAATATCAAACTGGAATATTTATCACATATTTTTCTTCTAAGAAAAAAACTATAACAATAATTCTGAAAATACTCATGACATTCCTGACATTCCAATTCTCCATCATTTACATCTATGTGTGACTATGTGATCATAAAAAAGTATTAGATTTTCCACAATTAAAATCAATAATAGAATGAGTTTTCTGTAATCCAGCTGTGATAGATTATTATGAATTATTTTTGCTAATGTATGAATAAGAGAAGAAAAATATAGTGGTATTTTTTTATACTCAGATGATATGATTATACAAGGTTTGTCCAGAATGTACCTAGCCACAAAAATATGAAAAATAGACATTTATTGAAAAAGATACAAGAAACATTGCACACAGGACAATGATGCCTCAGCCCCCTTCAAAGTAGGCACCTTGGGACCTCATGTAGATCTTTGTTGATTGCAGCTTGTACATGGTCAACATTCTCAGGTGTTCGGCTTGTTGCAGGACTTCCAGAAGGTGGATCACTTTCAACAGATTTGCAACCATCTTTGAAGCATTTGTGCCACATTTTTATTTGCACAGAACTCATCGTATCATCCCCAAAATCTTTCTGAGTCATTCAAATAATTTCTGTAGAGGAATGTTCAAGCTCAAAACAAATTTGATGCAGATTCATTGCTCTACTAGCTCAGTCATTTTGAATGTGATGACCACACAGTACACATGCTCATTCAACAGCGTCTACCACCCCCACTGACTAGTCCAGTGAAGGTGTCATGGTTCACACATGCTCATTCCAGTTCATTCTACTTGGCTGCCAGGTTACATTGACATCTCACAAAATTTTCTCATTATATCAACAATTGAGGGACTTTTTCTGGACAAAACTCATTGTATACTCATCAAAATGTTAGGTCACAAACTATGAAAACTATGCTATAAAGTATAGTTTGCTATACTTTGGTTGAATAGCTATAAACAGATAGGTATATAAATATAAAAACAGCTTTGATAAAAACTCCATTTACAAAGGCATCAACAATTAAAGCCTGCTAGAAAATAATTTTGTTTTTTATTTTATTTTTAATTTAATTGTTATTCTATTTTCCATTACAATTTAGTCCCCATATACTCTCCTCCCCAGAGCAATCAAAATAAAAAAGAAAAGAAGGTAATATGTGGTTATGCTGCAAAAATATAACATAATTTTGTACAGTATGAACAAGATCTTTTCTGAAAAACTAAATAAAATTTACTGAGAAAGATTATTTTTTAAAGGAGAAAACAAAATAGACTGTCACTACATTGGAAGATTCAATATTGCAAAATATATGACTTCTTCCTAAAAGAAAACAATTAATAAATATTTAAAAACTTTAATTTTTATTTAATTTCAAACTCCAGAAATTTTGTAAGAGTGTTACATAGACCTTTTATAAACTCTTTACAGATGCAACCATTTAAAAATTTTGGCCCATTTTGCCCTGGCTGATGTGGCTCAGAGGATTGAGGGCCTGCCTGTGAACCAAAGGGTCACTGGTTTTATTCCCAGTCAGGGCACGTGCTTGGATTACAGCCCAGGTCCCCAGTGGGGTGTGTGCAAGAAGCAACCACATATTGATGTTTCTCTCCCTCTTTTTCTTCCTTCCCCTCTCTCTAAAAACAATAAATAAAATCTATTAAAAAAAACCTTTTAAATAAAAAAAAATAAAAACATTTGCCCTATTTATATATTCTCTCTCTCTTCACAATACAATAGTATCTTAAAATCAAGAAATACTTTGGATAGTATTTTCTTTAATGCAAACACTTCCATGGTCTTTCATTGTTTTTGTGGTTTTTATCTTCACAGTACCAGACAATTATTTTATAGGATTTTTCTCAGTATTTCTTCAGATTTAGGTTGTCCATTTTAGTGGCAAATTTAATGCAAGTGATGTTCTGGGCTTAGCAATGCATACTATGAGCAGGTACGTAATGTCAGTTTGTCCTATAACTGGTTATGTTGTGGATCACTGAGTTAAGAGTGTGCCTTCTGGTTTCCCCACTGCAAAGTTACCTCTTTCCCCTTCGCAATTAGTGAGTAATTGGTAGGGACATATTTTGAGACTATGTGAACACCCTGTTCCTCATTAAATTTTCATTTACTATTTTGAGCATGCATTGATGATTCCTGATTGAATTAGTTATAACTTTGATAGTTGCCAAATGATGATTAATTAATTATACCTGATTTTATTTGTTGGAAGTCTTTCATACAGAAATGCTTTTCCTTTTTCTTCATTAATACATTGTTTAATTTTATATTTATGTTATTGAGCACTAATAGAATATTTTATTCCATAGGTTACAGTACATTACTATCATTATTTATTCTGATATTCAACTTGAATGGTCAGGAGGAACCTATCAGCGTGTTCCCATTAGTCCTTCAACATTTCCTTTTTATTGCCTACCCTTGGAATCATTTCTCCACAGAGAGCTTTTTCTTTTTTTTCATGTAGAGTGATATTTAAATATCAACATCTGCTGTCCTGAGTACTATGCATGACACATAATATTCACAAAATAAGTGCTGAATGAATAAATTAATGAATGAATGAATCTTATAGGCTCTTCTAAAACAGAAAGAGAACGACATAAAATGGCTTAAAATGTTTGTTTTCTATAATTTGTATGTGTTGCACTGAGGATATTGAATCTTATTTGTATTTGTATATGTGGAACTTATCTGTGTATTTGTATATGTATATGTGGGAAGCGTAGATGTGTATGTGAAGCTTATTCGATATGAGTATATCAAAGCTTATGTGTATTTGTATAAATAAGCAAATAAAACATTTGCTTATTTCAAGCAAAAACATGCTGAAAATTGGAAGCTTTGTAATCCTTCCTTTTACCTAAACCCTCAAAAAACGCTGTTTCTCACTTTCTTTGATAAACTGCAAATTGTGGCTGGGCCGTGGACATTCTGTTCTTTGGAGTCACATGATATGTTGAAGAAAATAGCACAGCAGTGACTGCGAAGGAGGGTTTGTATTCTCCCTGCATTAGGCGGGCAGGGATTTTCATTTCCTACATCATTACAACTTTCTCCAATGACTGGGCACTGGTCTTGTCTTACTCCATCACGACAAGCTACCTGCTCATAGACTCAGCATGCAGGCCACGCTGAAACAATCTCCACAACACACTATCTGTAAAAGCTTATAATTTCAATTGTTCATGCTAAAATGTTATGTTATGCATCTCAGTGCAATCTCATTATACTAGCACATAGCAATCGCCTAATGAACTGTAACAAACTCAGTTTCAAAAATGTCAAACATAATGAAAAAAGGAAACAAAAATAACAGAAATACATAGATCCTCAATTGGATTTATTGTATGAAGTCTTTGTGTTTAGACTTACATAAGTTTCACACTTTATTTCTGGTTTATATGAAATGATCTTAGTGTTTTCGCCTTGTTCAGCTAATCCATCTAAATCAGCACACTGAAAAAACCTCAAAAGGTACTGACTCAGCTGGATATTTATTCTTAAGCTAGCCGCTCTCAATTAGATCACATTTTTCTTTTGTTATAGGTCACTGTTATGTGAGAGGTCTCTCTGATAACTCATTTTTATTTATCCATTTTTGTCTGGTTGTTTTTCAGGTTTTCTTTTGGTCATCTATTGTGTGCAAGGTCACAGGGACTCCACAGTGATTATAGATGAAAAGGTGTCCATTTTCATAAACCATACAAACCTAGTGGAGACAAACATTAATAAAACAAAATCTCAAATACATATTTACAAGCTGAAGTAAGGACTATGATAGAAAAGTTTAGAGATCTATATAACACTGCAAACCAAACTTTTAGTGTTACCAGGGAGACCCAAGTTGGGGTGCACCCCCTCCTTGATACTTGTCTTGCTGATGAGAAATGAATTCAGGTGAAAGACAACACAGTGGGAATGAGATAGTAAATTTATTTAAGAAATATACTTGGGCACGAAGCTGCAAGTGGACAGCTATTTTAAGTGCCTGGACTTGGGGGTTTTAGGGGTTTTTTGCTTGTAGCCAGCTTCTAAGTTCCATCTCCTCTTCCCCTCTGCAGATCTTGGGATTAATACACAGTTTCAAAGACTTTCTTTCTCTTTGTGGAAAGACAGTGGAAACGATACATACAGGATTTCAAGGGCTCCCCTCCTCCTGCACTATCATGGTTTTTCTTGTGATTTTCAGAGCACCTAGAAATCTTATCTGACCAGGGTCAGGACTGATGAATTAATGAATGAGACAGGTCTCCCTCCCCCTCTCTGCATTGGTTTTCTATCCATCCTGCCGAATGTTAGAGGTTAGAAAAATGGCTTTCTTGAGAAAATAAATTGACCCAACAGCAAGGAATGAATGACGGTGCAATAGACATGAGCATCTATTCTAGGAGTGCACTTTTTATGTTCCATGCGCTAGAGAAAGGAAAAAAAAAAACACCGTGACTTTGGTCAACTGGAAAAGGGCAGTATGACCCTAGTATCAGGGAAGAATGAAAATGGCAAAACATGAGGCTGGAGATGTTGGCACAACCACATTATGGATCTGAAACTCTAGTGAGGGATTTCTAAAATGGAAATAAGTTTCTCGGTCACTCATTTTAGCATGTTCCTTCTAACTAAGTGCAGATAATAGATTTGAAAAATGCAAAAGAAGAACATGAAGAGTGGAAGATGTAGCAGTTGAGATGAAGTATCTTGATGCCAGTAGGAATGGAGAAATGTGTGATGGAGATTAAAGAGATATTTAAGAGAAAAAATAAATAGGACATAATAATTGACTAGATAGAAAAAGTGAAGGGAATAGATGTGTCAAGGATGAGAGCTTGATTAATTAAATATATATTTAATAAATATTTATTGAATACCTATTTAATCTGAGCAATATTCATGGCTAGAGCTATAACAATGAAAAAAGAAAAGAAAATAAATTCCTGCCTCATAGAATTTATATTTTACTTGGGGAACCAGGCAATAAACTATTAAAATTATATGTTTGCTCGGATGGTGAAAAATGGAGAAAAATAAACTCAAGTAAAGGTGTGGGGAGAGTAGAGTTAAAGGTAAGAGTGGAAAATTATAATTGTAAATGAGAGTCAAGGAAAACCATACTGAGAACATAAAATTTGGCACAGTATAAAGAGGATGGAAATCTGAAAAGAATACCAAGAAAGTGACATTTGTGAAAATATCTGGAGGGGAAGAAGAAGGCAGAGGACACTTGGGACAAGAGTATTCCTGTCAGATTCTTCTGTAGAATTTTTAAAGATCTTTCTAAAATATCATCCACAATATTGTGATCTCCCCACCCCACCCACACATCTTGACCTCCCCCGTGCTCCCTATTTCGTCCTCTTCTGTGTTGTCCTTTCTTCTCAAATGCTTACTGCCCTCTAATGAACTATAGAATCCACTACCTCAATTAACTCCATGATGATGGAGATATCTGTCTGTTTTGCCTATAACATTGCCTGCATACAGTTTATGCATATTGGTTAAGTGGATGTTTACTTCAAAAGTATATACATGCACAAATTGGATATGTTCACTTTTCTCATTATGATTCAGTGTCAAAGATTTCAGCATGTGAAATCAATTTCCTATACCTTGTTTCTTCTTTCACACATTCTAATATTTCTGCAAATTGAAGACTGCAGAAATATTAGATGCCATATTGGTTGCTGCATAACCTTGTTACTTCACTCCATGGATATATGCATCAATTATGTATGCACACACTTTTGAACTATAATCCATGTTTTAGGTAAATTTTACACTTTGAATACCATATAGAAAATATGAGTAGGTAAACTTATAATGTTTATTTTCCTTCACCTCTTAACATTATAGCAAAGAAAGAGAGAAAGCAGATGCTGCTTTTAAGCAGAAATGTGCTAGGTAAATAAATCGACTAAAATGCCACAATATTGTAATATGGTGATACATACCCTATCTTACTAAAGGAAAAGATAAAAAATGACTCTACCTTTTACTTCTATAATTTTAGAGCCCTTTTTGTAAAACAAACAATGTATCACTAATACAGGTATTGCCAAAATGGTACTAGAAGAGTGCCATTTTGCCAATTTTTCTTTTTACCTAATGAAATTTTATTATTTACAAGAACTAATTTGTAAAGCACATGCAATGGTTTTAGGATATTTCTTACTGAATCAAAAATGTGTACTTAAATATATGAGGTCTGTCTGGAAAAAGTCCAGCCACTGTTAATATAACAAGAATGGTTTGTGTGATATTGATGTAACCTGGCAGCCAAGGAGAGTGGACTGGAATGTGTATCCATGAACAATAATGACTTCACTGTACTAGTCAATGGCAGCGGTAGATGCCATTGAGTGAGCAAGTGTAGTGTGTGGTCATCATATTCAAAATGACTGAGCTAGTGGAGCTACGAATCTGCATCAAATTTTGCATTATGCTTGAACATTCCTCTGTGGAAACTATTTGGATGATTCAGAAGGCCTTTGGGGATGATGTAATAAATGCAGTGCAAATAAAAGTATGGCACAAAGCTTTCAAAGGCAGTTGAGAATCTGTTGAAAGTGAGCTACATTCTGGAAGTCCTGCACCAAGCAGAACGCTTGAGAATGTTGAACATGTATGGACTGCAATCAATGAAGACCAGCGACGGAGAGTGGCAGAACTGGAAACTGATCTGGGAATTCCAAAAACTACTGTGTCCAAGATTTTGACTCAGGATCTTAGTATGAAACATGTGATGGCAAAATTTGTTCTGCAGCTTCTGCTACCAGAGCAGTAGGAACATGGTGCCGCAGTTGCTGATGACTTGATTCAAGCCACTATCGATGAAACAGATTTCCTCAAGAAGGTCATAACTGGAGATGAATGGTGGGTCTGTGACTATGATCTGGAAATTAAAGCCCAGTTGTTCCAATGGAAGTCGCCTGGTTGTCCACGCCCAAAGAAGGTGTGGCAATGCCGCAGCAAGATCAACTCTGTCTTTTGATATTAACCATGTGTTTCTATTGAGAAGGTGTTATCCATCATGAGTACACCCCTCCAGGCCAAACAATTAATAAGGAGTGCTACCTCAATGTTCTTCATTGGTTGAGAGATGCAATATGATGAAAATGGCCATAGTTATGGGCAACTGGCGATTGGCAGTTTTATCATGACAATGCACCCTGTCATGCATCACATCTTATGCAGGGTTTTTTGGCAAAACATTAAATCACTCCGGTGATTCAGCCACAATACAGCCTAGATTCAGAACCCTGTCACTTCTGGCTTTTTCCAAAACTGAATTCACCTTTGAAAGGGAAGAGATTTCAGACTGCTGATAAGACTCAGGAAAATATGACGGGGCAGCTGATGGAGGTTGGGAGAACTGTGTGAGGTCCCAAAGTGCCTATTTTGAAGGGGACTGAGATGTTGTTGTCCTATGTACAATGTTTCTTGTATCTTGTATCTTCTTCAATAAATGTCTCTATTTTTCATATTACATAGCTGGATACCTTCTGGACAGAACTTTTATGATTTTGGCACATTTCTTTTGTGTTTAGACCTAACAATTCACAGGACTAAGACTAATGATATATATCAGAAATAGCCGGATGGTGGCACAGAGCTGCCTTTCTCCCACTTTGATTTTATTATAGAACCCAGATGCACCAAACTGTTTCATCACACTTTAACATGATTGAAATTAACATAACTTAATATTAAATATATGCCTTTGTTGCTCCTAGAAAGCCTATGACATTAATAGGCCTCAGTAGGGCATGGAACATTTATAACAAATCAAGGTACCTGGAAGGGGCCAGGGAATGTATTGCATATTGCAAATAAAAATGTATTGATGTCATTTGCTGAGAGTAGAAATCCAGGTGTCTTGTTCTTTCAACATGGAAACCTTCTTGTATCCATGTTTGCCTTTTCATATCTCCTATCCGCTTTGTTAACCAGGTCAATTATTTTAATATTTCTCAGACATATAAAGTGAAAAAAGAATTTAAAAAATTCCAGAACCTATCACTTTCTCTAAAATGCATACTTTAAGCTGAAGTTTAAACATGGAACAATTCAATATACTAAATGTACGACTTAGAAGATTTATTAAATAACATCATAAAAATGTAAAGATTTAGCATTTGTTTGCATTTAACATATTTTAGTTGATACTATTTTAGTTCAAAGAGATATCTAACTCAGTGGACATTATGATTCTCAGCATTTAAAATATTCTGGTCCATTGTTCTGTCGTACTCTCTGGAAGACTTTCTACAGATGTTTCAATATAATTTGTATTATAGCAAATTAATAAATTTGTCAATATTGCAAATATAGAGGAAAATAAAAACTGGCAGTTACTGTGAACTTTTTGATCTGTATACTCCTTCTCTCTGTGATTTTTTTCCTAACATGTATTTATTCATTTCATACTTAGTTCACTCTTTTTCCTTTCTGCAGTTTAATGTATCATTATAATAGAATATCCATACTTATTAAGTTTTCTCTTATTTTGACACATTGTTCAACATCTGCAAATTTTCTTTTTAATTTTTTAAATTTCTGTACATTTACAATTTTTATATGTCCTTCTTGTTCTCTCAGTTGAATTTTCCTGTAGCAGCCTAAGTTGATTTATTGAAGCGAATGTTTCTTACATTCTCTAAAGTTGCCAAGGAGCTGATTTTAAAATGCTTTTATGTTTCTTTAATTATATCTTTCCTCTGGTATAATTTATTTTAGTGTGATATTTCCCTCCTGTGTAATTTTTACGTTAAACATGTTAACCACAGGTTTATATTTTTATTAATATTTGTGAATAATTAGCCTGATTACTATGAGGAGGTATTTTTGCATGTACTTTCTTGAACTAATTATGAGGTTTAGATATATTAGTATATCTGATTACACTTTTCACTGCAGAATTAGGGCTAAAAATGTTGACAGATTAATCTATTTATCATGTATAACAGAAAATGGAGGGTTTTAAAGTGGGGTGTCAACGTTGACAATGGGGTTTAGCTATTCATTGGTAGATTGTGCACACTCCTTATGGATTCAGTGGATTCAACTCTCTTTTAGGTCTGATTGTAAATATCTCCACTGATAAGTATTCTCTGTATGAGGCCTATGGACAGGACTGAGTAACTATTGATGACCACTAAATTTAAAACCTAGAACACTTCTTTATATTCTCCGCTTGCTTATTGTAGTCTGTGACTCTGTTTTTGGAATCCCTGCAACATCCTGTCTGGTAGAAAACTCCAGATTTCCTTACAGTCTTGCTTTGTGCCTGTTTTGCGTGTCTTTCTCTACTGCAGCTTATCAATCACTTCCATGCCATATGCTCTTTGTATTCCAAAATTTTGTCAAAGGTTCTAATGGGTATATTCCTTATTTTTGTTGTAGTTATGCTCTATTTAGTACATATTTATTTTTATGTAAATGTTATTACAAAGGCAGGGAAGATAGCTGGGTGCACTCGATCTATAATCTTGTTCCAATTACTATATATGTTCTAATAACTATATACATTCCATGTTTTTAACATCTTTACTCATTCTATTCCAGCTTTCACACAATGTAAGCAAAATTTTTAAGCTATTTTCTCTATAGTTAGCTATTTTCTCTTCTAAATTTTTTTTTTTTTGCTAATTTCATAAAAACTAACTGCTTTCACTATGGACAGTGTGGATCAGTGTAGGAATGTGAGCGATAAAGTAGAACCGGCTAAATTCCTGTCATAGCTCCACCACTTCTGTATTACCTTAAGCATTTTTACAAACCTCTTTTTGCATAAGTCACCTAATTATAAAATAGGCATAAAATAGTACCTTCTCATTAGGTTACAGATAAGTTTTGAGTGAGTCGATACATACAAAGTTCTTAGAGTGGTTCCAGGTACATGTAAGCATCCAGGAGTGTTAAACTAACATTGTTATTATTTATATTTCAAATCAAAACTCCTGTTTCCTCATCTAAATGATAACTTTTTATTTCATTTTGTGTTTTATTTCTCACTTCTATTCAGCAACAAAATTCTGTTCAGCATTGTCTAATAGTAGACATAAAAATTAGAGGAAGACCAATAAAAATGGGCAAAACAGACTTTAATATTTTTTATTTCTTTTATTAAATAAGTCCCTCCTCTATTTTTATAAATGTTATTTTTATAGAGTAGCTATGTGTTGTTCTTTAATATATCTAGCAAATTTTCACTCATCTCAAACACATTAAAGACATTGCCATTATTGTTTTAAAGAGTTCAAACATATTAAAAATAATTAAGTTCTTTCAATAAAATATTTATAAGAGAAGTGCCTTGCAATTATATATAACACTTATAAGAGAGGAAACCCTTTAATCAAAACAGTGATTTAAAAAAAATATTTGGTTGCATATTATACATGAAAAATGAAAGACAATGAAAATAGTCACCAATAGTTTGCTTGAATGGACTTGATTTTGATTTGACAGAATATATCTGGAGTTTTTGAAAGAAAAACTTATTTTGATACTTATTATAGGTCTTAGGTGCAAAAAAGAGGTACCAATTAGCAGCTTATATGTACAGGTAGCTTTTTACACAAAAGGAATTTATGGTATATGTCAAAGGTCACATTGCACAATCTGGTGAAAACAAATTTTTAAATATATAATATATGTTAAATATACAATATTATATAAATATATATTATAATATTATATATAAGACACAGAGAGAGAAGTTTTCCATTATTACTTTTTTCAAACAGGTTTTCTAGCCCTTGCTCTTCTTCTCCTTCTGGTATTCCAGACAAGGGTTTGATCTCCAAAGTATATAAAGAACTCACATGACTCCACTCCAGGAAGACAAACAACCCAGTTAAAAAAATGAGCAAAAGACCTGAACAGATGCTTCTCCAAGGAAGACAGACAGGCAGGAGACATATGAAAGGATGTCCAGAAACATCAGCCATCCAGATGCAGATTAAAACCACAATGAGATACCACTTCACACAGGTCAGAATGGCCATTATAAACAAATCAACAAACAGTAAGTGCTGGTGAGGTTGTGTATTATGGAACCCTAGTACATGGTTGGTGGGAATGCAGACTGGTGCACCCACTGTGGAAAACAGTATGGAGTTTCCTCAGAAAACTAAAAATGGAACTGACTGTTGACCCAGCAATTCTGCTGCTGAGATTATACCCTATGAATCCTGAAACACCAGCTCAAAAGAACTTATGCACCCCAATGTTTGTAGCAGCACACTTTACAATAGCCAAGTGCTGGAAACAACCTAAGTGCCCATCAGTAAAAGGGTGGATCAAAAACACTATGGTACATTTACATGATGGAATACTATGCAGCAGAAAGAAAGAAGGAGCTCCTACCTCTTGTGACAGCATGGATGGATCTGGAGAGCATTATGCTAAGTGAAATAAGCCAGGTAGTGAAAGACAAATACTACATCATCTCACCTATAAGTGGAATCTAATCAACAAAACAAACCAGCAAGCAAAATACAACCAGAGACATTGAAAGAACAAACTGACTATAATCAGAGGGACAAAGGAGAGAACAGAAGAAAAAAGGGAAAGGGTCATCAAGGAACATGTATAAAGGACCCATGGACAAAGTGAAAGGTGATTAGGATCAAGGGTAGGAGGTGGGGATGGTTGGGTTGGGGTAAAGTGGTGGCAGGAAAATGGAGACAAAACAAATTAAAAAAAATCATTAAAAAAGAAAGAAAAGTGACTTTTTCTGGAAAGTAATGCAAGTACAGTTGAAATGCTATCAGAACTTTTTTTGGACCCAATAGTATTTTGTAGTAATGCAATTTTGCTTTAAAAGTTTACACTGTTAAAAAACACAGTGGCATACCTTGAGTCTAGTGAAGGAAAATAAGAGTTGGATCATTTTACAAGGAAAAAAAAAGTTTCACACTGGAAAATCAGAGATACCTAATGAATTTCAAGGAATTATGTGAAAAAATTATTTTTATTTATTTATTCATATTATTTTATTTTTATTTATTGTGATTTCTTGCAGAATGTGAAACCAATGCAAACAAGTAATTTCTATCAGCTACTCTAACAATAGTTTCATTAGGATTTGAGTGAGGAGTTTAAGGGATTAGAAAAAGGGGTGGCTGTGCTGATTTCTATTTCTTTTGTCCAGGAATATTAATAGGCATTTTTAAAAATTATGTTTGGACTATAATATAGGGAAATAGTGCCAAAAAGTAAAACCAAATCTGACTAGTCCTTTTTTTTTGTATAAGTACTCTGACATTTTAATTGTTTGTGTACCATCAGATTCACAAGCTCATTTACATGTTTACATAAATGTGTTTGTGTGTACATATATACACACATATATGTATATATGTATGTACACACACATATATATGAGAAATGATAGCTCCCATTTGTCCTAATGTATATTAATTTTTGTCCTGTTTTTTACACTTCAGGCAATAGGTAACACAAACAAAAACAATGATAAAACTGAATCTAAAATCATTCACTTTTGGATAATTTTAGCAACTGTGTCTGGAAATGTTCCACTACTTTTTATACTAAATAGACATGAAGTACAAAAACAATAAGAACAGCATGTTAATAGTAAATTTATATGTATTACAAAGTACCTCTCATGTAAATTTCTTTGTTTCTTTCCTTTTATTTTTCTTTTCTTTCTTTTTCTCTCCTTCCTTCCTTCCTTCCTTCCTTCCTTCCTTCCTTCCTTCCTTCCTTCCTTCCTTATTTCTTTCTCTCTCTGTCTTTCATCCTTAGAAGAGAAAAATCTTCCCAGCAGGTTCTTGAATAAAGTTTCTATTGAAAGTAACAGGTTAGATAATGTTTAAAATTTTTACAGCATAAACTGCTGACTTATTTATTCCACAGTCATGTCAGTAGGGCAACACAACAGTTAATTACATGAAATGATAATATTCATTTTATCTCTATCTTTTACTCAAATTATTGTGATTTTTCTCTAATATAATGTGATAGCTTAATATGCAAGTTCATTAGGGATATCTATTCTAATATCTTTTATCTTTTACCACAAATAAATTTTGGGGTAAGACTCTTTTGAATAAGAATGTGCATTGTTACATTTCATTATATATTACATATGTGTAAGTTAAATTAATGATATTCTGTTATTATCCCTTTAACAATTATTCTTATTCCTTTTTACATATCTTATTTAACGATAAGTTTCCTTAGGTCAAGTCTCATTTCTTTTAAAGAGTTGTAGAAGCAGGCAAATTAAAAGTCTGGGAATTTAACACAATCTCCCCACTCACAGGCAAAATGCTGCCTATAGATGTTGAAATTACTTTTATTGTACGATAATATTCACTCTGTTGCTTTCAAATTCATATTCTGTGCTTTCAGGTTCATTCCGATTTTTAGTGTGGCTGAATAACAATATTTTCTTTACCTTCTCAGGGAAGATACTTTTGTCAGGAGCACAATAACAGTTGTAACTCTAAAAAGTGCTTTTAAGTAATTTCTCTTGGAAAAGTCCATTCATTTGTAATTTCTGTTTTTTTACTACTACACAGTTTCTAAGGATGGGTAACTAATCTTTGCAGGTGTTTTCCTACATTAATTATCACTTCCTCTTTCTTTTCTTACTGTTAGACAATTTCTTCCATTATGTTATATATACCTTTCTTGTCTTGTAAACTACAAATTCTTCAGGGGCAAGACTTGAATATTAGTCATTATACCATTAACTACAGTAAAACAAGCTTTATTGTAGTTGTTGTTTTTATACATTGCAATCATCTAGATATCTTTTTTCAATGAAATTAAAACCTGGGTATTATTTCCAATTAAATTAGAATTATTTTATAGTTTTACTTTGAGGATTCAATTCTTAGCAGTGGTATATTATGTATATTTTTGTTTTCCCCTTTTTGAATATGGGAGTTTGCATTTGTTTTACCTGTATGTTTCAGCCCAGAATAAAGCAGATAGATACTTTCTCATTATTTGGCTTATATCTCAATGAATTTTCTGTAAGATTTTTTGAAAAAAAGTTATATAGGGTATAAAAACTCTGATTTATTGAACATTTGGCTGGTTTCCAAAATAAACAACTAAACCAAAACAACCCCAAAAGAATAAAAATCCCACTGTTGTAGGATAATCCAGCTATTTAGATTGCATACAGTCTTAATGCTCACCAAACAAAGAACAATAGACAGATAACATAAATTATCATGGCATCTATATGCCATATTTAGTCTCCTATCCACAAACTCCCATCAACTTCTAATGCCCACAAGAAAGGCCTCATAGCTAACTAATGAGATCTACAGTGTCAGAGTAAGTCAGATTTTGGTCACATTTCTATGAACAGATCTCTCAGTGGCTCTGTAGTAGAAAATGTAGCGGCAGTGTAACTGTCACAATAAGAGATTATCTGTAAAAGTAGCATTTAAGAAGTGGTTACCATCCTGAATTTCAAAACACTAAATTCTATTCTTGAATGGAAATATGCAAACTCTATTGATTTCAGGCTATTAACTGACTTTTTAAAAGAGAAGATTTAATATTTGTCATTATCAGCTGGGAAGTAGGATGTTTGAATGAAATAAGCACATTAATCTTAATTGCCTATGTGTGTATTATAACCGTCTATTAATTTCATTATCTCTACTTTTTCTTAATTAATATATTTTGTTAATAACAAAGACCTCTATCTATCTTCCTAAGTTTGAAAAGTGATTCTCATTAAGTAACAAACGTAACTATCCAAATTTTATTTGGTAACAGACAATTATTTCAGACTTAGATTTGTGGTTATTTACCTAGATGATTAACTCTGAAACAGAAATGCCACGATAAAGAATTTCTGGCTTTTTTGTTAATAGTTTCTAAATTCTAAAAGTTCTATTTAAATCGATAAGATGTAGTATTTTTAAATAGTTGGATTTTCTCTGAGGTCAACTGATGATTTTAAAATTTTCACTTGAACTTTTAGGCGAAGTGTATCACCCCCATCCCATGTTTATGATCTCAATTACATTACACAGCATAAAATCATGTATGGCCAGTATGACATTGTCAATGACATAAGCCCACAGTCTGTAAAATCTCTGTGAAGAACATGGGAAACGTGATAATGTACTATCCATGATATCCCTTCTCCTACTAAGCCATGGACAGGATTGTAGGCTTAAATTTTTCTCTTCTTCCCCCATGATAAAAGTTTGGGACTAAATAATAGCTTTCAGAAAGCTCTAAATAGAAGAACTGGTGACCTTGACATTTTTTACCCTATGTGTTTGATAGTAAAGTTTATTTTTCCAATTTTGTATTATGGCTCTACGTGTATCAGTAGATACATTGTCAAACTCTTTCTTTCCCCTGTAACTTCATCTACAGAAATAGTGGGTCGGACTTCAGAGAAGCAAATGCTGAGCCTTGAAATTTCTCAATCAGAATGGGCTGGTTGGAAAGTAAGAAATCAGTGTAAAAATATTGAAGTTTCATTACATTTTCTGAAAATATCATGTTCTGTCTCCATAATGTGTAGAGAGCCCCATGACTTACATCAGCAGGAAAGCAAGCAATACGCCTATGATAAGACATAACTGAATAAATAAATACATCTACTAAATTCAGCCTCGTTAAAAATTTAATTTAAAAGTCAAGGAATGCAATGTTCATGATTTTAGCTAGAAAAAAACTCATTTATACAGAATAAATACATAAAGAGCTAGTTTATTGCTGAAAAGTTTTGTGGCTTACTATATAAGTGATACAATAATTTCCAATTGTCACAAGGTTTAGTGTCTTATTTGGATCAATCTCCTCTAATTTTCATGTGGAGCCTCACATTTCCCTGCAATAATAAGGAAAGCAACCAGTACATATGCAAAAGTACAGAGGTGAACATGACCTGGTCCATTTATACACCTTTCTCAGACATGCAGCTCTTTTCCAGGTAAATGTGTCACCACCTTTCACACACTGTGGACAGCACAGTGGCACTAAAATGAGGAGGAGCAGGAAGCTTAACATTTTCTCTCTCTGAACACACTGGCTCTTTCCTAACAAATTAATTTTAAAATCTGTAGATAGTTTGTCAAGAATTGAAACATTTTGCATGGTTACACACAATTAGATTCATATGCAAACCTTGCAGTTGTTCTGGAATACTATGGGATAAGGAAAAAGAGAGGAACACAAAATAAAACTCCAAAAACTTATTATTTAACAGGGAAGTAAGTTGTATTTTTTGTTCTTATTTCTGCTGCTATCATGAATTTGTAGGCATTAGTATTCATTTTTAAAACTTGGTATGATGTATATTAAGAAGAAAACAATTCCCCAGGAAAAGTAGAACGATGCATTTTAGAGGATGCTTCAAAAATTGGTTGAAGTTTAAACTATGATTTCCACATAGTGAAGATCATGTTTGCTTTCTGTATCTTTCTATCCTATCTATATAGTCTCCATAGCCAATGGAAGAAAATGCTTAAGAAGATTTATGTGAACTCAAGATTTCCTCACCCTTAGGCTGCCCTTCATTTTCTGAGGTGGATATGTTTGGAAATAATGTTAATAAATTATGTGAGTCCCCTTCTCTACCCCTCTTCTGGTAGCCCTACTTTTCTTGGTCACAAAATAATCTAAACCTATGATAGATGCTAGAAAGGCAGTATTTTCATCCTCAGTGGACAGTCTTCATCCTCTGCTGCGCCTTTGTGTGGGTTTATGTGTATTGAGGACAAAGCCCAGGGCGGGAATGCTGAATTTCTTTGGAGCCTTTGTGCTCTGCGTTATGAGGGGCAACTGTGAGCATGGAAAAAGAAAACTTGAAGGGCATTGGAGCTTGTTTTTACTTGTTTATGTTATTAAATAAGGTCCATTTCTGTATTTTTCTGTAAATATCTTTACGTGGTAAGAATTAAGACTTTCACATACATATACATCCTGGATTTTATAAGTAAAGCCAGTAACATTTTAAGGAGGAAAAAAGAAAGAAACTCTAGGACATGAAACTTTGTTGCAAGAAAAGAAAATGAAAATGTGCTCTACATTATCTGCAGTCATAGGCAAGGAAAGATAAATTAGCCACACATGCAGATCAATAAAGTGTCCATGAAAAGTACTGTTAAATCGCCTATAAATGACTAAGTGGGATCTGAAACATAATTAATTGCTTATTGTAGATACTTCCTCATAGGAGGAACGGACACCTGCTCATCTGAGATTGTGTCTGCTTCATGCCTACACACGACATGAGGCAGTGATGCTGGAAAAGCTCCCAACGGCAGTCACCCTCAAAAGATGCAGCGGTGGGAAAGGGGGTTTGAAATTATGCAGTGACTCTTGGATTGTGATTTTATAAGGATACCTGAAATTACCATCTCCATGGACAATAACTTGCTATAGAAACAGGAAAAAATATCTTATGATAATGTAAAAATCTCAGTCTTTTGGTGGCTGAAATGTTTGATGTCTTGTATGTCAACTAGATCAATTCCTCCCTCTAACACCTGCATTTCTCCATTAAAAAAACATCTCCTTTTCTAAATGTAGAGTCTGGCTTTACCTGATGAAAAGAAGCCTAAAACTTGCTATAATAAATTATTTTTTTCAATTTTAGTTTCAGTATATGTTGACATAATATAAAAGCCAAAGTGAGAGACAAAAGGAGTTTGAGATCAAAGTATAGCTATTCTGAAAGAAGTGTTTCAGGCAGAAACCCAACTGTTGTTCTAGTTAGGTGAAGGCAAGGGGCTTTTACGAGAGGGGGAAGAGGAATAATTTACATGAATAGAAGGAAGGAACTTGTAGA
Source organism: Anoura caudifer (assembly GCA_004027475.1). Classification (NCBI taxonomy): domain Eukaryota; kingdom Metazoa; phylum Chordata; class Mammalia; order Chiroptera; family Phyllostomidae; genus Anoura; species Anoura caudifer. The sequence goes on along the minus strand of PVKU01004488.1, from coordinate 39,636 downwards.
GGTGCTACTAAGCAAAGTTATTCTTTAGCTCTACATGGTAGTGCTATTTCTAAAGAAATGTTTTTAATTTTCAGGTCTTATAGTCAGGATGTCTGCTTTCTTACAAACATTTGTCTGTAAGAAAATGTTAGTATGGCCTAGTCCACAGATGACTTTGTCTGGTTCAAACACGCCAAATGATGGAGGGGTGAGATGAGCAAGGCTGTTCCTCTGGGCTGGCAGCTCTGCTTCCATTTTGAAGTGGCTGCATTTATCTTATTTTCCACAGTATTTGCCATGAAACTCAACTATGTTTCTGAATTAGGGATTGCAGAAAATTATCCTTTTTAATATGAACAGTGCTAGAAAATTAAAATCATTTTGTTTCTTTCATTCAATAAACACTTTTAAGACCTAACATGCAAGGCAGTTTGTTTTACGTGCTATAAAATTACGTAAATAAATTATTCAAGGATTATGTACTTAAGGTACTCCCAGTTCAGTAGGGAAAACAGAAAAATTCATAAAACTTATGAAAAAGTTTGGATTCTAATGTATAAGCCTCAAGATTTGGATATTTATTAGTGATTTTTCTAATCCCCAGTAAAAATAGTGTGGGTCAAACAAAAATGGCAGACAAAAGCCAATTAAGAGCTCTAAAGTAAAAATGCCTGAATCTGTAAAATGAATTTCTATAAATCAGATAATGTTAATATTTTAAAGAGCTATATCCTTGTAGTAGAGATCTGAAAATAATATTAGAGAAAATTCAATGCTCTCATTTTGAAGAAAAGAAAGTTGATAACTATAGTAGGTGATTTACTTACTCATGAGTGAGTAGCAAAGCAAGGATTAAAAATTTGAGATCCTATACTTTAGTTAGGTGTTCTGTGCATTATAGAAATACAATCTTTATTTAACAAAAAACAATAGTTTCCATTTCAGGAAATGAGACAAATAATGTAAAAGTGGAGGAGATAATAGAACAATTCAAAACTGTTTCAGTGAGTATTCATAATTCTTTCATAAAGGCACTGATATATTTTAACATAGTGATTTCTATAACCTGAAATGGTTTCTGAAGAAACAGGAACAGAAAAAAATATATTTATTTCAATGGTGAAAAGGAAAAAAATGATAAGAGGAATTATAATAAAAATAGAGACTCAAGTGTAAGAAAAATGATTCTAAAAACTGTTATAAAAAGAGTAAATTAGGTTACTTGGGTTAGAATAGAAGTACTAGTAAGATGGACTTTGTAAATTAAGAAAATATATTATTTCCTCCCTTTCATATGGTATTGAATAGCATTTCTAATTTATAGTCAGTTATGTAATACCTTCTATGTGTTTGATATATTCTTATATTACCTTCACTACATTTATTTTATTGATATATTTTGATCCACTGACTTAAATATGTTTCAATTATTCTATCCTAACTGAAAAACCTTTAACAGTTACCTCAAATAGGTCACTTTTAAAGAAAATAAACTGGTTAAATTAAAATATTAAAGTAAATGTGCCAGTAATATATTTATTATTCCAGCACCAATAATTTCTATTTGGATGTGTATGTTGTTAGAAAGTTCAAAACATTTTAATCTACCTTTGGTAAGCTTGGGTACAAATCCTTAAATCTATATGAAATTTTTATCCTCTTCTTAAAAATAATTTAAAAGCGTTGTGAAGAAAGTTCCAAAATGTCTGTTTTCTTAAATGTGTGAAGCATTTTGCTAGAATAGTGTTTTCTAAAGTGTAGGAAAGGGTCTTTTCTATAAATTGCTACTACCTGGTTTGTGAAAATGTTCTCAGAAATATATTCTAATAACATACAAGCACTTCCTTGAAATGTTTTCAATATTTTCAGAGAGTTTTAATGAGGAATCCATAGGTTTTTTAGACAAGAAACTTTGTAATTACTGTTCAGTTAGGAAAAATAAATAAATGCATTTTTAGTAAACCCTAGTTATATTTTGACCTGAGTTAAAATGTACTTTTTGACCATTTGACAAAATTATATTTTGTGATTTAATGAGAGTTTACTATATACCAGAACATTTAGTTTATATTAAATCCTAAAAGTTTGGTACTATGAGGTTCAAAGGGTAAAGTTCCAAAGTAGATTTTGTAATATGAGATACTTACCCTTGAACCCTGAGCTCTGGGGCCTCAGTGGACGCTGCTATGGGACCAGAGCTCGAAACCCTGCTTCTATGAGCACAGAGCATTGGGTATGGGCTCTTTGTACAGGGCCTCAGGCTTTGCCTAGGCCTCTTCTGCCAAGACATCCAAAAATGCTGCTTGCTCCCATCTGAGGGTACTAGTTTCTGCTGGCTCACTCCTGTTCTGGGAAACCCCTCTTATGGCTTTGGCAGTAACATGGTGGGGACTATGGGTAGGTGGGCCTACAGAGGAGAGAGGTGGGACACCATCTAAAGCTAAGAGATAAAATATGACTAAAGAGACCACCCATCTAGCCTACTTCCCTGTCTCCCTTTTCTTCCTTCCCTCCATTTCTTTCTTTCTTATATATTTTCTTAAATTCACATAGTGCATATCTTTCAGACACTAGTCTCTATCTCAGTTTCCATAATGCTAATTGTACATATCAAACACTATAGAAATAATATCATTAAGATATATATCTTTAGGGAGTCACTATGACAGTGATTTAGAACAAAGATAGAAATTTGAACGAATGCTACTTCTACATTTACTGGCTGTGTTGACTTGGAAATGTTGCATAAAACATTTGTGCCTATGTAACTCATATGACTGTTGGGACAATTATATGAGATAATGTTCATTAAGTGACTGGTACCAAAGCTGATACAGCATAGAAAATATTTTTAAAATGTAAGGTATTATTCAGACTAGACACAAGGAAAACAGAGATTAATAAAACTTGGATTATGTCCCTCAGCACTTCTATAGACTACCGAGGGGAGCCAGATACAAGAATAAATTAGTGGTGTAATATGCTAGAGATATAAGGTAAAACTATGTGCAGAAGAAAGTGCTAAGGAAGCGTTATTCTTAAGTTTCATCTGCCGTAAGTAGGCCACAGATGTATCCTTCTGAATTAGTGTTTACAAAGTTATGTTGCAGTAACTCAATAAACTTAAAAAATAAAGTTTTTTTTTTCTCATTTTATTGTTCTTTGCAGGGTGGCTACAGATATTTATTCTAGCATGAACGTAAGTTGAAGGTTCTATCTATACGTGCTGGCCTCATGTTGGGAGGAAAGGAGCTATGGTGTAGAACCATGCGCTGGCTTTAAATCTTATACTAGCAAATAGCGTACACCACCTCCACTCACATTTCATTGGTTAGAGCAAGACAGCTAACTCACACTGATAGAGCAAAAAGACTACTCTTCTTACACAAAGGGAACCAGTAGAAAGGGGCCAGGCAGCATGGGACAAAGAAAGGGGCAGTGAATGTGTCAAACAAGAAAACATGCACACGCTGCTGGTTCCAACAAAGAGCTAAATCCAAGTTTAAAATATATAGTAAAAACACTATCTTCATTAAAGAATTTAATCTCTATTTTACTATGCAAGTCCTAATTGAAAAATGACATAGACATGTGCCCACACATACAGTTAAAAGCACCATTGGCAAGAAATATTTATTTACAGAATAATCAGTATTCATATGATGATAGTTGAAAGTTTTGTGGAAAAAAATCATGTGGTGTTCTTTCCATTTTGAAAATAATACTTAGAAGTTGAAATTGGCCAGAAGTAGAGCCATATTAGCAGGATCACATACCAATATAAATTTTGAAGATACTCCTAGCTTTACTCTGAGAGCTTTATCCAGAATATATTTTAAGAATAATTTGTTTTTAGCCCTGGCTGGTGTAGCTCAGTGGATTTAGTATGGGCCTGCAAACCAAAGGATCGTGGTTCTAGTCCCAGTCAGGGCACATGCCTGGGTTGCAGGCCAGTTCCTGGCAGGGGACACACAAGAGGCAACTACACATTGATATTTCTCTCCCTCTCTCCTTCTCTTCCCCTCTAAAAAGATAAAATAAATAAAATCTTTAAAAAACCAAATAATTTGCTTTTAAATAGCATCTGAGTGAGTTTGTTAATCTTGGTTGCTTACTACACTTATATTTTAAACACATCTTAAAATTTTGTGTTTGTTAAATCACTCTGGATGGAGAATACAAATTTATCTTCTTAAATGAAAGACATTTCTTCTTTTTTGATTGCTTTTCAATTATAGCTTTGATACCATTTTATATAATTTATGGAGCTTTTATTTTATTTTATTTAATAAGGATGCTAAAGATTCTTGTCATAGTTAAAAATAAGAATATTTGACTCTCATGTAAAGACAGAATTGTCAATTATCTTTATTCTGAAAACATAAAAGGTAAAATGTTCGGATATTAAAAATACATGCATATCCTTTCCCCTTGTTTTTAGGGTTTTTTTCTTGCTCCTCCAATGTCAATGGGCAGTATAATGCAGAGTGAAAAACAAACCATTCCTTGAGATCACTTCACAGAAACTTTCAACATTCCGTTTCTGTGGGTAAATTCAGGGAATTGTCACCTTTTGGAGTTTTTGGCCAAGATCTGCTCTAGGTGTTCTTGCTAATTATATAACTTCTTTGAAAGTATGTAAATGAATGGATAAACCTTGATTTGGGAACATAGGAAGTACAGACCAGGAACGTCAAACCAAATGAAATAGAACAGATGAGGGGTGAACATCGGTCGTATAAGAAAAGAAGATCCTGAAATTAAGGGAAGGTGTTTTAAGTGTGAGAAAATGGGGTTTCAGCAGCACGAACTGCATGTGCCCTATGTGGTGACAAGTGGACCAACATCTGAAGGAGCAAGTGGTCTAAAAGAAGCTGAGTTGATGAGGGTCCAAAGAAGCAGGGACTTTGTCAAAAGGCTCAGGAATTGGGGTTTTATTTTGAGGCTGGAGAGGAGCCATTGAAGAATTTCAAGAAGGGGGTTAATTTTTGGAAATATTTTGGCAGCAACAGTCAACGGGCTGCAGCAGGGACAGGGAGACTGGTTAGGAGATTCTTGCAGTAATCTGGGCAGGGGATCTGCATCTCCAATCACACCTTCAGGCTTGATCGATAGTGAATAGAGGATGGGGAAGCAGCAAAAGTTAATAAAAACTCCATGTGTAGCTAAAATATTTACTCAGGAGACAACACTGATGCAAGAGAGAACGTCCATGTTATGGTACACGGAGCATGTAAAATATGCCCATAATTATAAGAACTCATGAATTAATTGAAACATAAAATAAATAGCCTTGCTCGTACAAGCCATTTCAAGTGACCTTCAAGAGAATTTTTTTTTTCAAATGACCACTTGGGATATTAAAAGCAAAGCAGTAAATATAACAGTAAATGAATTTTGTAAAAATATCTGTTGACAAAGGATTAAATCAGTATTATTCATTCATGGAAATTCTTACATGTTTATCTAGTGATGTGCCAAATTTTGGGATTATGTGCCTTATTAGTAAAAACATTTTAAAATTTGTAACCCAATATATGTTTATTAACCTTAATACATATACCATCAGACTTGTAGAATATTTATATTGTAAAATACATATAAAACATATAGAATGAAAGAAGTGAGATTTATGTTATATAAAATATCTATTATTCTTACTACTAGTACAAAACATTTGGCTTCACTAAAATTAACATTTCTATTGAGAGCAAATCATTAATATCCCTGTGATTTTTAAAAATTTAAGTTTACCAATTTAGGGATATTTTGCAAAGTTCAGTTTATTTTTATAATATTTTAATGATAATCATAGATTTAAAAATGCCTTATAAAATATGCATATAAAATGTAAAAAATACTTTGTTGATAGCACTTATTAAGATATCATGATAATTATTCTCACTTTCTAATTATATACAGATTTTTGTTGAAATACAGATAGAAAACTTCCCTTCCCCTAATCCTAGAGAGTTCTTCCAGACTAGGATATTGTGTTTTTTATGCTTTTACTAGAGAAGTTGAAACCATGAAAATTTTAATTTTGAATCCTTTTAGCTTCTAAATCTTGCTTCAGAGTGTCGAACTGTCAGACACATGTGGCACATGCCATCTTTCACAACAAAATCACAGAGATGAAAATTTTCCAAGCATCTCTTTTTAAACTGTTCTCTCTGTAGGAGGGCTTCACCTGGAACAGTAGCCATTTTTCTCCTCTAACAGATTGTGTCATTTTTAACATAGCTATTTATTAGCAAACTACTGACTTATTATAGATAAGGTCAGCTAATTTGAAACTTTTCCTTATCTTTTTGCAAAATGAGAAAAATAAGTGAAAAAAAGGAAAATTAGTGATTTTCTTTAAACTCAATTTCATGACATCACAAATAATTGTGGCATTTACTACTTGAGGGTATTATTTATTTAACCACATTGGATACATCTTATAGCAAAAAACTGGCAACATAGGGCAATATTCCACTAGTGATAGAAAATGAATCCACCATTAACAATCCTTTACCATTATGCAGCCTTCCTTTATGAATTTTCCACATCACTATCGCATAAGTGACAAGTGACTGTCCAATGTGTGGACCTGTGGGTGCCTGTGCCACTCCAACCATTGACTATTAGTAAAGCATAATATTTTTTGTTTGTTTTTGGTCAAATAAATATATGTAGGTTTTTAAATTTTTTATTTAATCATATTTCCACACCAGGAAATTTTAAATTAAGGATCAGAAAACAGCAACTCACTAACTAAAAACCCTCATCATTCTGCTCTGTTAGGGATGTGGGCAATGGGGAAATATATCTAACTCCCTCAGAACCTATAGTCACTCATGGATTCATAAACTCTGGTGTGTGTGCCATGTATGCATTTGGCCATCTGGTGATGATTATGTACCCCTTCTTCAACTAATGTTTTTAAATGAAAACAACAAAATGCATGCAGTTATAAAGGAAACTAGTTACACTGAAATTTAGTTATTGAAATATTTACAACCAAAACAGATGCAAAGACTAGTATTTCTTCTTCATCTCCTCTTTTCTTTTCCTCACCTGAGGACATGCTTATTGATTTTAGAGAAGGGGAAGGGAGGGAGGGAGAGAGAGAGGGTGAGAAACATCACATGAGAGAGAAACATTGATCAGTTGACTCTCATACACACCTCCTTAAGGAGGAACTCTTAACCTAGGTACCTGCCCTGACCAGGAATGAATGCAAGATTCTCCAGGTTATGGGACAACACTTCAACCAACTGAGCCACACTGGCCAGGGCATGCCTCTTTATCAATGTATTAAATAACCAATAAAATGTAAAATAATAAGTGCACATATATTTTAAAGTGTTGTGTCAACTGTAATATTACATGAATATACCTGTAATTTATATTGGTTAAAAATTCACAGATATTAATACTACTATAACCTATTATCAATATTGTTAATGCAGGAAAGTATTAATTTTCAATGCAAGGTTAGGGAAAATATAGACGTAGTTAATATTTTGCTATCTTAGTTCATGGACTTCCTGACTTCTATCCATAAAGTCCAGGTTAATCCTTTCTAACCAAAAGTTGGTTAGGTAAAGATATCCAAGAAATAATATTCTGTGTTTAGTGAAAACTAGACATGTCACAAGAATTAGGAGAGGATAAGGAGGTTAAATAAGCGAAGAGTTTGATTTTTATAAAATAAGTAGGCATTGTACTGACTTCCCATTCCTCAACCTGAATAGCTTTTGCTTGACTTGTAGGTGGATATATGGAAAGACATTTTTTATTTTTAAAATATCTTTTAAAGATTTATTTATTTTTAGAGAGAGGGGAAGAAAGGGAAAAAGAGAGGGAGACAAACACCAATGTGCAAGATCACATGTCCCCCAACCTGGGACTGGTCCTTAACTCAGGCATGTGTCCTGCCTGGGGATCAAACCAGCAACCTTTCAGTTTGCAGGCTGGTGCTCAACCACTGAGCCACACTAGCCAGGGCTGTAAAGACATTTTGTAAACATCAACTACTTCCCTCTTTCTTGGTTCTTTCTCTTCTTCTCTCCATAGTATCCTACCTTTAGCTCAAGCTTTTAGACTTTTTGTATAGGTTACCTTCAGAAAATGAATGGCAAGGTTTACAAATACCTAAGCATATAAAAAGCAATTTAAGATACAACCATACTGTACAGGAGAAACAGTATTTTCAGGATGAGAAATCATTCTATACTGGATTAAAAATAATGCCCTAGTCTTGGAACAGGTCAGGGGCTAAAAGAAAAATATCGGTTCAGAGGCTGATTGAAGAAAAGCTCTGCCTGTTGCTCCCTGGCCAGGTAGTCAGGTCCCAGAGAGTGAGTTAAGGGAGAAGAACTGAAGGCCTTTTCTCATCCTTATGAACTTAGGGAACAAGGTCTAGAATTCATGTCTCCATCTATACTTTTAAGAATCTCTCAATTAACGCATTGATTTTATGTGTAGCTTTTCAGAACATAGGGGGTTTGGATTTCTGAGTCTCCTACCATTTTTTCTTAAACAGGCTATTACCTGATCATCATTAAAAAAAAATACTTTAAAGTAAAATGCAGTTAAAAGTACTCAATTCAAGCAGAATGCTTAATGAATTTTTATTTGAAGGCTTATATTGTTCTTCCAGATTTGACAAAAATAGTTATTGTGATGGAGGGGAACAGCACAGTTAAAATCTTATTTCGTGAAAGAATCAGAAAAAAATATATATGAAAGCATAAATGAAAATTTATTTAGCAGAGGTCTTTTATACGTGTATATACACACATGTTTACACTATTTATATGTTTGGTTTTATCTTTGTAAGGGGATTTTTCTTGTTGAAAACGTGTTGCAGCATTGCTTGGATTTCTAAACCACTACTGCGCTCAGATGCTCACACATCTGCAGGCCCTGGCACCCCAGTCCCCGCTGTCAGGATTGTAAATGATGCGACTTTTCAACAAAGCAGTGATACAGTGCGGGGATTAGAAGTATTCATTTTAGCTGACAAACTATGAATTTGAAGTTGAGATGACAGGCTTTTTTCAGGGACTATGTTCTGACACCACTGTTGCTAGCAAGATTAGAGGTGCAGCCGCTTCTTTTGTTTGCCACTGTAAGTGGAAATCACCAAATACCTCATTAGCTGGGTTTAAAGCATAATGCAGTAAAGTGTGAATGAGTTTTTGCCCTCTATACTCGGTTGGCTTACACCTTATCAGAGCTTGCTCTACTCTGAAGAATAACTGAATAAGAGTTGGAGGGGGGGGAGTAGAAAGGGCTACTGCGAAGACTAATTAATATAGAGGTTTATATCATCTAAATTGGATCTGCTGTGACAACCCATTACTCACCACACCACAGTATATATGCTGAGTTTAATCATCAAGTTAATGTATGATTGTAATCAGCATGCTCCCTCTCTCATATTTTACATCTGGCAGATGCAGATGTTTCTTTAAGTTTTTGATGAAATTAAATATATACATATTCTTAACAGATCACTTAAATTATTTTTGGTTGAAATTTAATTTGATTCCTCTATGTAGTTTCAGTTCCCAGGAGGGGAGGCTTTCTTCTTCCATAGGCACATTAGTGTCCTCGCTGCGGGAACTGTGTAAGACGAGAAGACGGAGAGACAAGACGCAGGATCTCTCTCTGTGTGAGGAATGGTGCATGCTGGGGGCGAGTGCCTGCAGCTTGGAGATGATCAAGGAAGAAGCAAGTATGCATTGGAATTGGGAGGGTTGCAGCTTTATTTAGCTCCCTTTAATTTTAGTTGAAATAATTTATTTTCAGGGAGATTATAAAAAAAGTAGAGAAAAAGGTAAAACACTAATATATTGTAGATATAACTATAAATATTACCCAGTATCTGATTAAAATAGCACATGATGCTATATGGGAATGAACAGTAGTGAATTTTAGAACTCTAGTGTGGTTGCTTCTATGAAAAGTTTTGAATAGGAGACCTGTCTCCTCACTGTATTTCATCGTCTCCAGCTACCTTGTACATACTCGCTCCATCAATCAGATTCTCTGTCTGGTGCATAAACATATTCCATTTTTCCCCATCTTAAAACAACTATTCCAAGCACCACTCCAGAAACATATTAACTTTGGATATAAACAGATCTTTTCCACTGTGACAGAGAGAAGATGAAAGAAATGATCTTGGATAAAAGTAAATTGTGCGGAAGGAAAGTGAGTTGAGGCAGTTTCTACATCATTACCTTTTCTTCTTTGATGGAATGTAGTAAAATTTATCCTTGAAGGCGATGAGAGGAGGTTCAGGACAACACTAAAGAGCTGTGGCATCTTCTGAGCAGAACGTGACAAAAGATTTTGCGCTATATGGGAAGGTTTTCAAGATGAATTAAAGAACAAGCCAGATGGGAGTATCATGTGCTTTTTACCAGCACTACCGCCAATGTCTATATGCTTTTTCTATCCAGAAGTACTATTCAACTTTTTCCTTCTCTTGCATGAGATGAAATTTCAAAAGAATTTGACTAGATGAAGAAATTTGTTTTGTTTTTCACTAAGAGTTGTGTGGAGTTGTTTCAGGTGGCATTTTTAGTTTGTATAGAAATTACATAATTGATTTTGATATAATAAATCCAATCAAGGCATCACATAAGAATTTTGTCCTTTCTTAAAGTAGAAAAGTCTTTAAAATAATTATTACTACTTAATGCATTGTAGTACTTACTGATATTCTTATACTTTTTAGCATAATGCATGAATGGACTGAGCTCTGTAAATGAAATTCTTAGTGTTCAATTATTCCTCTATTTTTAGATTGAAACCTAATTGGCCATGGGCTATTTTCATCACTATTTGGTTTGATTAACAATGATCTCTTATAGGGGTTCTCCATCTGTATGTATAATACACATGTGTGTTTATATAGATGTATTTTTCCTCTTAGTTGGGATTATTTGTCAATTTGGTTGATATAAGCCTACTTTAAATCTATCCCTAACCCAGTGAATTGATGTTCACTTTATGAATTGAATTTAGAATAACTCTGTGTTTTTATATCTTACAGAATATTTCAACATCTTACATTTTGATGCAGTTTATCTGTAAGATCACTAGCTCTTTGTAATTCATGTCATTGACAAAGATTTTAATTTATTCAGGAAAATTAGTCTGTATTTCTACCTATTGCTGAGAAAATTATAGCAGTTTTTAACTTTTTCCAAGGGGGGGGCTATCTTATAACTATTATCAAAAACTTTACATAAAAAATTATAATCTAATTTACAACATATTCCCTTTGAATTTGTGGCTCATTGCTTTTATTATTTCCAGTATCATCAATGCATGTTGTGACTCTATGTTCTTCATCTGCTGAAAAGGGATTTAGGAGCTCTTTCCTACATTAAAAAAATGAAACTAATACCTGATGATTGTGATCCTTTTCTAAGCTAGTTTTTAAAAAATTATTATTTATTTTCTTTGTTTCAAAATTCTTGAGTTAAAGGTGTTTTTGTATCCAGTACAATGTGACACTATGAAAGCTTCTCAGAATACTGCTTAATTTGCATTCCTTGGACTTTTCAGGTGTGTGAACAGCTAGTAATTTATGCTTTCATTTCTTCCTTGATCTAAAGATTTTGATTATTCCAATCAAAATCTAGATTTTGTTAATTTTGTTTTGACAATATCAGTTTTTACCACATTGATGTTAGATGGGCCCAATCAAATAAATTTGTACTTCTGGTCAAGAGGGTGGCATAGGTAAACACAGCTCACTTCCTCATAGCACTGCATCAAAATTGCAACTAAAATATCATGCATCCAACAAAAAAAATACAACCATTACTCAGAACCAACAGGAATCAACTTGAATGGAAGTCTGACAACTCCAGTTTTAAAGAAACCACATCCATCCAGAGTGGTAGGAGGGGCAGAGATGTGGAACAGGCTTGTCCCACAACTAAGTGGTGGATAAAAATTCAGAGGGACATCTCAGGAGCGAGTAGTTCTAGCCACATACCAGGCCCCCATCCCAGGGTTCCAGAGCCATGAAGGTAAGTCCTCATAACTTATGGCTACAAAAACCACTGGGAATTGAGTTGGTGGAAGAGACTTCTGGAGCCTCAAGCAGTTCCCCTTAAAGAACTCACAGACAGACTTACTCAGACTCACTCCCTCTGAGCTCCACCACTAGGGTAGCAGCTTAAAAGGCACCAGTTACATACTGGGAGATACTAAAGTGTCTGGCATCAAGGCAGGAGCTGGGGGACAGCTTTCTCCCAGACAGAAAGGCAGAGAGAGACCATTGTCCCTTTTCTGAGCACTCCTCCTACAGAGCCACACAGTCAGCAAGTGAGTGCCATTTCTGAGACTCCGTCAACCTGGCTAACACAGTTTGCCCTGCCCTGGAGATCCCCTGAGGCTCTGTCATCCTCACTTTTAAGCCCACTTAAACTATTAACTGTGACTTTTCTATATGACTGGCTGACCTTGGGTCCTGTTTCACAACTTCCTAAATCTTATCAAACAAGCAAAAGCCAGCCTCAGTGAGCCCCCAGCCCCTGTACCTTTTGCTTAGTGGCCCCAGGCCTGGCACTAGCAGCAGCCAGCCAAGCTTCACAGCTTGGCTTCCTCTGGGAATCTCCAAGGCCAGAACAAGTAACAGCTATCTCAGATTACTTTACAGATCATGCAGGCTAGCCCTGGGCAGAACACAGGTGGGGGTTGACCTTGGCTTGCACCTCCTGCTATACAACACAGTTTGTGTAATCAGTAGACAGCTACAGACCACATCGCAGCACCACTACCCAGCCCTTACACAGTTCATCCTCCACAGTGGGAGGACATTGGTGGTCAGTGATCCCAGTTCTTGCTGCTGACTTGTATGAGTAAATCCCTCCCATTGACCTGCCAACAGCAATCAAAGCTCAACCATGAAAAAAATGGACATACAAGTCCAGTACACACAGGACATCCCAAACATGATGGATGCAAAGAGACCCACTGCAAGACACATCAAAATTAAAATGCCAAAGTTTAAAGATGAAGAGAGAATCATAAAAGAAGCAAGAGAAAATAAGTTAATTACCTTCAGGGGAGTTCCCATAAGACTGTCAGCTGATTTCTCAAAATAAACTTTGCAAGCTAGAAGGGATTGGCAAGACATCTTCAAAGTTATGAAAAGCAGGTAACCACAGCCAAGATTGTTCCACTCAGCAAAGCTATTCTTTAGAATTAAAGGGGGAGATAAAGAGCTTCCCAGACAAGAAAAAAAAACTAAAGGAGTTTATCATCACCGAACCACTATTATATGATATGTTACTTATCTAAGAAAAACAAGATCAAAACAATGAATAATAAAAAGGCAATAAATACATACCCATGGACAATTGAATTGAAAAACAATCTAAGCAAAGAAGGCTAGAGACAGAATCATAGATATGGAGAGCATTTTGATGGTTGCCAGATGGGAGGAGGATGTAGGGCAATAGGTGAAGAGGTGAGGGTGTTAAAAAGTACAAATAGATAGTTACAGAATAGCCATGGGGATGTAAAGTACAGTAAAGGAAATGGAGTAGCCAAATAACTTAAATGCATGACCTAAGGACATGAACAATGCTGAGTGGGGGATTGCCTGAGGGAGTGGAGGGTGCTTGGTGTAGGGGGTTAAAGGGGGAAAATGAAACTATAATAGCATAATCAATAAAATATGATTTAAAAATTAGATTTGTTCTTTAAAAAGTATGTGTATGGGGTAGAGGCAATCAAATAATCAATTTTGATAGTATTTTATATGTGTTTGATAGAACTATTCATTTTGTAGATAAATATGTGTTTGCATTTGTATCACATCTCTCATTTCCTTTTTACCTAAAGAATCAGAAATTTTATTTCTCAATTTTTATTCTACTAGTAGTTACAATAATGAATTTTTCTATTCATTATAAAAATATAAAGATTCAATTATAAATATGCTTACATCTACTCCTATACAAAAAGAAACCATCTTTAGCACATTTCAACTTTTCTGTCACCATGCTGAATGTTATTTTTAGCATGAGTTTTAAGGAAAAAGCAAAAGGCTCCTTCCTGCATTTAGTTTCTGACAACGTCTATTATCAAAAGAGAGCAGCCAACTCCAGCCTCCAGATTCTTTTGTATTCCTGCCACCAGCCACAAAGAAGTCCCTCAGAGATACCAGTATCTTGCCCTTGGTGCTTGGAGTTATAGGTCATAGGTCTGAATGTTAAACACATGATATGCCCTCTACAGAGCCTCTCTCCGTAGATCCAAGCACGGACCCTAAGGTGTCTGTCCTCTAAGCTCCCAGGTTCTGGAAAACCCACTCATCCCTTTAGTTTCCTCGGTTTTAGGGGTAATAGCTTATTTTATTCTATACTATGGAAAATGGTTTATAGATTCAATGCAATTCCTATAAAAACACCAATGGTATTTTTCACAGACATACAAAAAATAATCCTAAAATTAATATGGAAATGCAAAAGACCTCTGAGTACCCAAAGCAGCCTCGAGTAAAAAGAACAAAGTTAAGGATATTACACTACCCAATATTAAAATATACTATAAGGCTATGGTAGTCAAAATGGTGTGCATGGTACTGGCATGAACAAACACACAAATGGAACAGAAAAGAGATGGAGAAATAAACCCATCTTTATATGGAAAATTATTCTAGAACAAAGGAGGCAAGAACATACAATGGATAAATGATAGCCTTTTAATAAGTGGTATAGAGAAAATTGGATGGTCCATGAAAAAAATGAAATGAGACACTTTCTTACATCATTTACAAGAATAAACTCAAAATGTATTAAAGACTTAAATGTAAGACCTAATACCTTAAAACTCCAAGGGAAAAAACCATAGGCAGTAAACTTTTTGACATCACTCTTAGTTATATACATATACATATACATATACATATACATATACATATACGTATACGTATACGTATACGTGTGTGTGTATGATAGATCCTCACATCTATTTCCTTCTCTTTTTGTTCTATGTTTGGACAACCTAATAAAATGCTTGAGTGCTACCCCATCAGGTGTTGGTGAGAGATTCAAACCATACAAATCCCTGGCTGTGTACAGAAACCCTGTACACAGGTTCAGAGGCTACCCACATGCCCTAAGCATACTAGAACCCCTTGCCCAGTTCCCTTTTACCACTTTCTCAAGCCATATTCACACCAGATGAGAGACCTGTTCTTTCCTCCCCGGAAAACAGCCCATTTGTAAGTAACATGTCTTTTCATACCTTCTTGCTGTGTTTGTGACATGATAAGTCTTAACATCTGGGCAAAATTTTGTGAGTGCCTCCATCCTGCCTCTGTAGGTAGCTAAACCACTTATGAATAATCTAGAGAATATTGCTGTTGCTTGTAAAAATTACAGAAAATAAAGATTACTTAAGAAATTTTAATGTTTTTACAGAGTAGAAAATTTGGTCTGAACAAGCTTTTGGGGTTTTAAAATTGGATTAATATTTTTCTAGAATTAATTTTTCTGTGCTTTTGGTTCAGACTTCACTTGCTCACATTTTTTTTTGTATTAGAAAGTAAACTTTCTGAGCAGGAATTTACTCTTCAAATAATTTCTTTACACTTAATGGGAAAAGTAGTCTCTTGAAAGGCAACAGTTTTATGCATCTTTTCAAGAAATTATAGATATAATACTCCACAGAGCTGAACTTTAAAGGAACATTTATCCTTGCTTTCCATGACACATTTGTACTATTAAATTTCTATAAGAAATTAGAATTTTAAATAACAATTCTGTGCTTTTCAATTATATTTATGGCCTAATTATTCATGATGAAATAGGTTCCAGTTAGACTCATATATTATCAGCCATGTTTAATACATTCTTCCTCAGTACCTATTTATGTTGTTTTACATGATTAAATTTCACTTAATGATTGATTTTGTCTGACATGCAATGGATGAGAAAACAGAATATTTAAGTAACTGTCAATAAGAAAGATGTTACTATGAATTTGGATTGAGAAGTTTTAGAAGATATGATTCGCAGTAAATAAATCTACATAATTATGGAAGTCAAAATTTTATATGACAAAATATTCATTCGGTGTAATTTTCTAGGGAGGAAATGCAGAAACTGATATTGTCATAGGCCACTCTAAATGCTTTATCTCAAAATTTGACTCATGTGATTTCTCGGTGTATAAATACATACATTGAAAACTGAACAATCTGTTTACTCCTCCATTAAATTCCTAAGAAACCTGATATCAAAATAAATAACTTACAGGAAAACTAAAACCTAGGATATTTATTTTGTCTTAATCTTCAACATGCAAATATAGCATGAAATGATGTAGTACCTCTCATATAAAGTTGCTTAGATGTGAGTTAGTTGAGGTGGAGCAAATTGAAATTATGTGCACACAGAAAGATGGAGCATTGTCAAGCTGTCGGAATATAGCAGAGTATGTAGATTATGTAGAATATATTAAAATTTTTGTTGTATATGTGTTAGGATTTATAAAAATCCTGACAACATCACTCTGTGTATGTTGAGACTGAGAACCACAACCAGTGTCATAATTTAAAGGGAAAATACTTGAAGCACTTGTTTTTAATCCTCACCAAAGGATATTTTGTCATTGCTTTTAAAGAGAGAGGAAGAGAAGGAGAGAGAGAGACAGACAGACAGACATTGATGCAGGAGAGAAACATCAATTGGTTGTTGCCTTTCCCCCACCCCACACGTCTGGACCAGAAAACCTTTCAGTTTATGGAGGGATGCTCCAACAAACTGTGCCAAACCAGCCAGGGCTTATTTCTGGTGATGACTTTTTTTTTTTTTCATTTGTTCTGTGACAGGAAAAATTTTAATGATTTATTCATTGCTATTTCCTTTCTTTCATCATTGTATCCATAATAAATTGGACCTTGGAAAACAAAATCACGTACGTAGAATTTTTAAAAAATAGGATGGAGACATAACCACCCCCTAGTTTGAAACTATAAAATTATGTTAGCATTGTATTTTCTGATTTATGAAAGGTAAAAATATAAAGGAGAAATAACTAAAAGAAATATAGAAGGAGATTGGGCAGTTAGGAGAGCTTAAAGGATCCAGGAAGGATTATATATATGTCACTACATTGAATGCCTGAGATTGGTAGCACTGGTCAAAAATTAAAGCAGGAAAATTGAACAACATGGGTCCAGAAATGCAAGCATTGCAGCCAGCACATAAGAGGTATATCTTAAGCCAGAGGTCAGCAAAGGATGACATGCCAGCCAAATTGGGCCCATTGCTTGTCTTTGAATGACCTGCAAGTTAGAATAATTTTTACATTTTCAAATGGTTGAAAAAATAAGAGTACTTCATAATAGGTGAAAATTATTTAAAATTCAAATTTCAGTGCCCATAAGAAATATTTTATTGGTAAAAAGCCATGATCATTTATTTATGCATCATCTATGGATGTTTTTACATTATAAAAGTGAACTTGAATAGTTGCTACCAAGAATATATAGCTTACCAAGTCTAAAGGATTTACTCTATGGCCCTTTAAGAAAAATTTACTGCCCTGCTGGTGTGGCTAAGTGGATTGAGCACCGGCCTGTGAACCAGAGGGTCACCATTTTGATTCCCAGTCAGGGCACATGCCTGGGTTGCAGGCCAGGGTCCTGATGGGGGCACACATGAGAGGCAATCACACATTGATGTTTTTCTCCTTCACTTTTTCCTTCCTTCCCCTCTCTCTAAAAATAAATAAATAAAATCTTAAAAAAAGAGAAAAGTTTGCTGACATCTGGCTTTAGTCTATGAGGCCATAGTAGAGTTTTTGTGTATAGTTCTACCAATAAAGATGCTGAACTTAGCAAGGTAGCTATCAGCTACAATATGATTTCTGGCTAGAATGAAAGTAAAGAACAAGGAAATTTTGGACATATGATTCTGTGGTTTATAACACATTAAAATTCCACATAACATGTTTCCAAGTTTTCCTTGTTAATAGTATCTAATATTTAAAAAAATGTTATATCCATTCCTTTATGTAAAATTATAGCCATATCATCATAATTTAGAAAACTAATATATTTAAAAAGTTTAACCCATTAAAATAATATTTTCCTCACCAATTAAGAATGTATTAAAATAATAGAATAGCTATCATCAATAAATCAACAAAGAACAAGTGCTGGCAAGGATGTGAGAAAGGGGAAACTTTTTTGCAATGTTTTTGGGAATGCAGATTGGTGGAGCCACTGTGGAGAGCAGTATGGAGATACCTCAAAAAATTAAAAAGTGAGTATCCTTATGACCCTGTGGTTCCACTTCTGGGAATTTATCTGAGGACACTCAAAACACTAATTAGAAAGAACATGAGCACCCTTATGTTTATTGCAGCATTTACAATTGTCAAGATTTGGAAACAGCCCAAGTATGCATCAGTAGAAGGCTGGTTAAAGCAACTATAGGACAGTTACATAATGGAATGCTACTCAGTTGTGAAAAAGGAGAAAATTTTACCATCTGTGACAGCATGGGTGGACTTAGAGAACATTATGGTAAGTGAAATAAGTCAGTCAAAGGAAGATAAAACCATATGATTTCACTAATATGTGGAATCTAATGAACAAACTGAACTAACAAGCAAAATAGTGACAGACTCATGGATGGAGAGCAGGCTGACAGCTCTTGGAGGTGGGATTAAGGGCTGGAAAGTTTGAGGAAAAAGGAAAAAGGACTCATGGAAATTGACAACCGTGTTGTGATTGCAGGGGGTATCAAGAGGACAAATGGTAATAAAAATACAATAAAAGTAAATTTTAAAATAAATTAAATTAAATGGAAAAAATAATACAACTTTTGTACATTTCCAGAATCATCAAGGAAAACATATCTAAGAAAGTCACCACTTGAATAAATGTGATTGTTGTTAAAGTGAATGATTGTTTAAATGTTTCCTTCTCCAAGATGTGTAAGATATCCAGTTCCTAAAAAGAAACAAAAAAACAAAAAACAATAGATAATTCTCATAGAACAAAAAAGAAAAAATGTAATAGAAGTTCTGAAAACTTTTTTGTTTAGCGGTCTTCCATGCTACACAGTTTAGCTTTGCATGATTTCCCCACAGTCTTTGCAGAAATGTTATTAACTTCACAAAATTGTTTTTCCTCCTGCATGTCGAAAAAAGTAATTTCAGATGTTTATTTTTTGTCTGAAGTTTCTATTCATAAAGAAAAGGCGAAAATGTTATTGTTGACTTCAATTTTGTGACTCAAACCACCAAAAATACACACTCATGCAATGATTACTATAGTTTGGGTCTGATAAATAAAAGTAATTTCACATTTTGTTCATTCATTAATGTAACTTGATATATAAGGTACTTTGCATTTCCATGAAGAGAAAAATGGCCACTACCATTTTCATTTTCCTTTGGTGGTGGATGAAAGGCCTTGTTCTAGGTGGAGGTCAAAAGAGCTATTACACCCCAAGAGAATATAGTACAGTTCAGATCTTGTTCATTCCCATTAAATGAACTGAGACCCATTGCTAATTACTAAAATTTGTGTACTGATATATTTTGTATACTGGTACAAAGAAAGACTGCAATAAAGAAGTGGATACACTACATTGTAAGCAACATTTTGTGCACAGCTCAATGAATGGCAGGCTTGAATGGGTAACTGCATGTGGTAAATGGATTATTATGTACTTTAGTATGGATTATTGAATAATCAAGTTACACACAATTTATAAAAGCCATTGGCTATTTGCACTTTGGTAAACTGCAAACCTGAATACTCTCAATAAGGTAATAAGTGTACATTTCTATATAATATTCTGTTGCCTCAGGAACTGTACTTCCTGTATAATGGCTTACACTCCATTGACCTGATTAAATTTCCAATTATACTGTATTGAATGTGTCTCTAAAATGTTCACAGGAAAACAAAATCACACCCTGCTATAACTATAGTTATTAGGACTGAAAATAAAACTTGAGAAAATCACTTTTCTTTTTTCCCCCAAATTCATATTAATACAAATGGAAGTCCTTCATTAGAAAAACAATAAAAAGGGGTTCTAGTTCAAGATGGCAATGTGGAAAGATCCTGAACTCACATCCACCCATGGACACACTAAATCTATATCTACATATAGAACAGTTTTCTCTGAAAACTATGGAAAAACAAGCGGAGGGACTCCTACACATCAAGGAAAAAAACCCAAAACCAACAGCAAATCAAGTAGGAGAGACTGAGACACAACATCATCATAAACCCCCACCTGCCATGGTGACCTACAATTGGGAGGGAACTCAAAACTTGGGGCTTCTCCCTATGGAGTGAAGAGTTTGAACCCCATGTTGAGCCACTGACCTTTCAAGACCTGCACCTGAGAGATGAATCCACAAAACATTCAGCTTTGAAAGTCAACAGGGCTGGTATCCACAAGGCCCACAAGGCTATAACCAACTGAGAAACAGCTCATAAAGTGCTCATGCTCTCAGATACCTTCACCCCAGTCAGGCCTCAGTGCACAGGCAGCCAATTGAAAGGTGTTTAGATTTTATGCGGAAAGGTTTTGTTTTTTATCTTTCATCATCCACCGGGGAGTGGGGGCAGACATTTACTATAACACATCTAGGCCTACTGAATAACTCTTTGGGGATGGAATGCTTTCTTTGCACACTTCCTCTGCTGCACTTCAGCTTGCTGGCACTTCCAGGAAAGGAGCTCACACCCTCCTCAGGCACCCTAATTTTGTTATCTGCTACCCAGGTTATACTATCAGATTGCATGAAATCTCACAGGACTGGACCATTGAAAACAGAGTTCTTAAACAGCCATCACCCCCAGGGCACAGTGAGAGGCAACCAACGCAGGAGACTGCTCTCTCTGTGAAAGATGCTTATTAGTTTGTCTTCATAGCTGCAACAAGAGGATCAGGTTCCTAATTACACATACATCTAAGGGCTAACTGCAATCTTTACCGGAAACCTCAGAGAGCTGCTGCTAGCATTAAGTTCTTTCTCTACCACACTCCAGAGCACAAGTTTCCCCCATAGGATAACTTTTATACATGTTCAGTGCTCCAGTTTTTGCAGCTGCTTCCCAGGGACAGCTCTTGATCACCTAGCTCTGATGCCAGGCAAGGTTTGCATCTCTGAGTCCTGTGGGGTGTTAACAAATGGAGTGATAGTTCTTATTGGGCTAGTATAGACAATGCAACATGGAGACAGTCAACTTAAACTCTTCCCTAGTTTTTGTGAGAGAGGTTTATTTGCTGGTTCTGCGCCGTTGGCCTGAGGTGCAATTTTTCAGATTAGCACACATCTAGAGGCCTACTGAGGTATATTCAGGGACAGGGACAGGGTCGTTTTTGAGCTCTATCTGTCTCTGTCCAGGCGACTGGCATATCCCACAAATGAGTTTCTACATTCCTCTGGCTCAATTTTTACAAGTGACACCAAGAGGGTACCTCTAGATGGCTTGGCTCTGGTGGCCGGCAGGACTTATGCGTGTGTGTGTGTGTGTGTGTGTGTGTGTGTGTGTGTGTGTGTAGTTTTTGGGACTACAAGCATTATATATATGCTTGCATTATATATATATTGCATTCATTAAAAGCCTCTGTCTGAAGATTTGGCTTTAAGCAGTCTAATTTAGGTGCTGACTGAGGTTCTTCTTCTTAAGACACTGACAGGTCTTGGCAAGCCCCCAGCTACTGAGAGCCACTAAAAATAAAATAGGCTACTTGGACATTCACAAATGTTTAAGATATAATGAAGAGCAAGGGAATGGTTGAACTATAAGATTCATCTAGTACATAAGACCACTCCAACAAGACTGGGATAAGTGGCTCTTTTATCCAATTGATAGAAACCAACACAAAGAATCAAGGGAAATGAAAACAACAACAACAAAAAAAAAAAACCCCAAAATAAAAAACAACTTACCTTGTTTCCAAAAAATAAAGTGAAACCTCAGATAAATTTCTTGATGAAATGGATATGTGCTTAATCTGATAAATATTTCAACATAATAACCATAAAGATTCTTACTGAGCTCAGGAAATAATGGATGGATTCATAGGAATATAAGAAAGTAGCAAATAGGAGTCACAGAGATAAAGAATGAAATGAGAAAAATACATTAGAGTGTTCAATAGAGAATAGATGAAGCAGAAGAAAGAATTAGTGAACAAAATATAGGAAATTGAACAAAATATAGGAAATTGAAACTCACCTAAACAGAGCAGTAAAACAAATAAACAAACAAATAAAAAGAATGAAAGGAAGTGAAAATAGCTTAAACAACTTATGGGACAACATCAAGCAGACTATCATTTATAGTAAGTACAGAGGTCTCATAAGGAGAAAAGGGAGAGAAAAGGGCAGAAAATTTATGAGAGAAATAATGGCTTAAAACTACTACCCTGAGGATAAAAACAGATATCAAGATACAGAAAGCCTGTGGAGTTCTGAAAAAAATGAATCTAAAGAGACCCACTTTACAACACATTACATTCAAAATGTCTGAAGTTAAAAACAAGGAGAGAATCTTAAAAGTAGCAAGAGAAAAAACTTACTGTATACAAGGGAAACCCCAAAAGATCAACAGCAGATTTTGTAACAGAAACAAACATTGGCAGGTGGGAGGTAGGGGCATGTATAGGCATGGGCAAAATTAGGTGTATGGTTATGAAGAAGTGAAACACAGAGCTTATTCTTCTATTATTATTTATTAATTATTGCATTTATTTTTATTACTTTGTAAATCTACTTTTCTCCCTCACCTGTTTATTCAAAATGCTGAAACAAGGGGGAAAAACAGCCAAAAATATACTACATGGCAAAGTTGTCATTCAGAACTGAAGAGCTAAAGTTTTGTAAACAAGCAAATGCTAAAGAAGGTTGTCACCATTAAGCTAGCTTCGCAAGAAGTATTGAAGGAGCTTCTTTTTTAAAGATTATAGTATTTTATTTTATTTTTAAAAAACAATTTGTATTTTTTAAAGGTTTTATTTATTTTTAGGCAGAGAGGAAGAGGGAGAGAAAGAGAGAAGGAGTGAAACATCCATATATGGTTGTTTCTCGTGAGCCCCCTACTGGGGACCTGGCCTGTAACCCAGGTGTGTGCCCTGAATGGGAATCTAAATGGCAACCCTTTGGTCTGCTCAATCCACTGAGCCACATCAGCCAGACAGTAAAGGGTGCTCTTTAAGGTAAAAAGAAAGGGCTTAATAAGTATCAAAAAGGGCCTAATAAGTAACACAAAAACTTATGAAATTAAAAATATCACTGATAAAGATAAATATGTAGTAAGACTTAGAATGATCTGGTATTGAAAAGGTGCTGAATTAATCACATGTAAAGTTATTATGAAGATTCAATGACAAAAGTAGTAAAATTAACTATAACTATAATACTTCATTAAGAGATACATGAAATAAATGATGATAAAATGACATTAAAAACAAAACTTGTGGGGAGGATAAAAATGTGGACTTTTAGAATGCATTCAAACTTAATTTACCAAGTTAGTAGGCTGGTATAAATATAAGTTGCTATCTGTAAGTCTCATGGTAACCACAAAGCAAAAACTTGGGTGGATTTTGAGGGTACCATCTGAATTGAAATAGGTCAGAAAAAAACAAATACTATATGATTTCACTTATCTTAGGTTGGGAAAAAAATTTATTTGCTTTTTTACCATTAGATGGCTCTAGAATTGCTCAGTGTTTTTAACTTCATTCAAAACAATTTTGTTATATTATACAGTGACAGCTATCATATCAGTGTGCATTTAAAAAAATATCAGAATTTCTAAATTTTTGGATAGACATTTTAATATTAAAGATGGAAGGAAATATGCAATATTTTGGCATATTATGCTTTATTATTTTAAGAAAAGTAAAAATGCAACTGAAGAGTAATAAAAGATTGGTGCAGTGTATGGAGAAGGTGCTTTGACTGATCAAATGTGTCAAAAGTGGTTTGCAAAGTTTCATGCTGGAGATTTGTCTCTGGATGCTGCTCCAGGGTCAGGCAGACCAGTTGAAGTTGATAGCAATCATATCAAGACATTAATTGGAACAATAAATGTTATACCATGCAGGAGATAACTGACATACTCAAAATATCCAAATCAATAAAGTTATTGGTAAAAATGAAAAGTGTCTGTTATTTTATGGAAAAAAAAACTAAGTGGACTTTTGGCCAATCCAATATAAATGTAGAAGCCTAAAGGTATTTTAAAAAGTAAAAATCTCATGAATATAGAGGAAACATTGGCCGCTTCCAGAGGCAGAGGTAAAGGAGGTCAAGAGAAACAAATTTCTAGTTATAAATTAAGTGTCTGGGCTGTGTACAGTATGGTGACTATAGTTACTAAAACTATATTTTATAAGTGAATATTGCTAAATAATTAGATGCTAAAACTTGTCATTATAAGAACAAAATTTATAATTATGTATGATGACAGACCTTACCTAGATTAATTGTGGTGATCATTTCACAGTATATATGAATATCAAATCACTATGTTGTACACTTAAAATTAGTATACCCTAATATTATGTCAATTATACTTCATTTATGAAAATGCTAAATATATTTCAACTAAAATATAATCATATGTGTATATATGAATATACAGGTACACATATATGTGTGATTATGTATATGTGTATATAGAGAGTTTTCTTTTACTGATAAGTTTTCTTTGACCACAACCTTTGTAAAGTTAGGAGTCTTGTCTTACACCATGTTGAAACTACAGTGATGGATACACTGTCATCTAGTACAGAACTTTTAATGAAAGGAGTAATGAATGATTAAATAAAATATATAATTAAAATTTTCCAGTCAGATCTTACTCTTTTTTTTCTGCTTAGGATTTCATACCACCTTTTTTTAGTAATATTTGACTAAAATAAATTTAAAAATCATCTATTATCTGACATCGAAAATTATCTGGATAGTTGACATACTTAAAGCATGTAAGTTTTACTTATATAGCCAAAAATATATCATGACTTATTATTGCTTGAACATTTCTAGACTATAGGGTGACAGATTTTGTTCAAACACAAAAAATCTAAAGATCAAATCCTACTGTCTTTGGGTTTACCATATAATTAGGTGAGGGAACATTTTTAGAACCCACATGAAAATAAATCAAATTCTTAGAAAATGAATTGACTATTTTGAATTTTTTACAGAAGTTGAAATAGCTATAATGAAGAACTAAAGATATATATCTATATAAAGATATGTAGATGTAAAGATAGCTTATATCCTTATGAGGCACTACATAGCTAAATTATTATTAGTATTTTTACTGATCAAATGTTATAACTGGATTTCAATATTATCCCTTCTATAGAAGTAATTTTCAACTACTGTGCCACAAGATTTTTTAATACATGCCATAACTGGCTATTTAGTAAGGGGCACTGACCTGTTTTTCCCTTAGATTTTCAAATAAAAAATGACAACAGCCAACACAACAATAGCAGTCTTCTTTGAATGAATCAAATTGTGCTTATTTTTTTTGTCAGATTGACAAAAGTATATTTTTGGTGTGCCACGGGTTTTTAATAATTAGTTTCTGTGTGCCATGAGATGAAGATGGTTGAAAATTGCTCTTCTGTATTATATGATACATTGCCTATTTCTATTATATGTAATTGTTGAGGACAGAGAACAAACCTAGCTGTTTGGATACACATTTGAAAAACCAGTTTTTGACTCTCATATACCCCACATTTGTCATCTGACTTTATTAAAGACAGTTTAATCACCTCTAGTCATTCATAATGCAGTCATTCATATTGAAATGTATAATTATTACATTTTAATGTCAATATTATTTTCAACTATAACATTGATATTTAATGATTCATTTTTACATTCTCAACTTTATTTAGAACATTTGCTTTGCTTTAAATTGTTTATTCCTCTGTGATTTCCAAAGTTATTTTATATGACTTGCTGATAAATATGTTACTGTGATAACATTTATTGTTGTTTTACCTGTTTATTATAATAATAAATATGAATATAAGAACTATTGTTTGTTTAAAAGCACTTTTTTAAAACATAAGGTTATTTACACAAGTTAATTTTTATATCACCTACTATTAAATAAGTGAATTCTAAAATTTTTTTAATTTTGAAATTTAAAAATAAAAATATATTAAAATTTTAAAAGGTATAATGAAGTCATTGATTTGGAACTAAATTAATATCCTAAATTTTTAGGCTTTTTTGTTGCATTTTTTCTGATTATCTAAGCTATTTAATTTAAGAATATAACATTTGAATACTACATTCTGTGTCAAGTATCAGGGGAAAAATGACACATAGTCACCCATTCCAGATATCATCTTGGATATTTCTTATATTCTTGCATTCCATTATTTTCTTTTGATATAATTCTTTTTCAAAATAGTCTTATTTTTCCTTTATGAACACCATGTTCACACAATCAAGAGCTACATAAAAATAACTATTTTAAATATTGAATATAGTCATTCTTAAATCAGAAGTATGTATGAAGCAGAAGGAACACAAAATAAATGGTAAAATATTATTCATGAATAGATATGTCAACATTTCAACATTTACTGTCTGAAAGAACTGTTTATTAAGAAAGTTTGCAGAAGAGAAATACCCTATGATCTCACCTATAAGTGGAACCTAACCAACAAAACCGAATGAGCAAAATAGAACCGGAGACATGTAAATATGGAACAAACTGACAGTGACTAGAGAGGAGGGATGGGGGGTAATGGGGGAAAGAAGGGGAAGGGGCAAATCAAGGAACATGCATAAAGGACCCATGGGCATGGACAATGGGGTGGGGATTGACTGTGGAGCGGATAAGCGGGGCAGGGGAAAACAAAGGGGGAAAATGGAAAAACTATAATTGAATGACACTAAAATTAAAACGCTATTAAAAAAAAGAAAGCTTGCAGGTGCATACAAACATAATCTTTCAGCTAATATTTTTCACTCCTTGAGGCATCAAGACAAAGCTAAGCTATATCAGCCTCTGTCTCTCTGTAACTAGTTAATCCACATTAGAGTCAGTGGCAAGCAATATTTTCATATTAAGCATTTCCAGGAAGTAGACTGAGTTTTTTGTTTTTTATTTTTGTTAGTCAGTGTATAAAAGGTACTTTTAAGAATTCATGATAGGGAAACTTTGAGATATTTTGTATTCATTAAAGAGAATTTTATTTTTTCTCTTTTACTGAATTTATTGAGGTGACAATGGTTTAACAACATTTCACAGGTTTCAGACTGAGTTCTTAAGCTTCAGAAATATGCTTTCCTTATTCTGGTCTTGAACACATGATTTGTATCACTCTTAAAGAAAAGTTTATCTGCTGTTCCTATTTTGAAAAGGCACTCCCAAACACTACTATAGGATTATGAGCTAGATTACTGCAATTCCGGCAGAAACACCTGTCGAACCTTGGTAGAATCACAGCAAATTTGTTATGTATAATTAGTGACTGATGCAAATCACAGTCATTTCAAAGATAAAGAACAAAGCTACTTTAGCAGGCATAATTTAAACCAACTCTTCTGGGATTGGGAGAATAAATCCAGACACAAAAACAAAACATTTGGATAATCTTATCTTGGTCACAAATTTACAAGGCAATTACCGTTATCATTTGCTATTCTTTAGTCTAGATCTTGAAGATCTTTACTCTTTAGGTTGTGATTTGTACTGATCTCTCCTGCTTTTTATTAGGTTATCAAAGTTTTTTTGAAGGAAGTTTTTCATTTGGCAAATCTTCCGAACACTATGAACTTGGCTCTGTGATGATAATGTTTAGTTACACTGAAAAATTTTCTAAAAACACATACACTGAAGTCTTCGGCAAAGAATGGTAGGTAAAAGTAGGATGATTAGTGAAATATTGTTAGTAACATGGCTTCCTACATTTCTGACGAGTCCAGTTTTTGCGAGTATAAAGTGCTGTGTCTTGCTCAAACTTTCTCCAGATACTGAGGAAGCTCCAGCTTTTACTTTTATCAGCATTTCTGTGTGTGTGTGCACATGTGTGTGTTTGTATGTGTGTGTGTGTGTGAGAGAGAGGGAGAGAGAGAGAGAGAGAAAGAGAGAGATGTATTTATTTTCAGACTCATTAAGGACTTTTTTTAGACCTTTCTGGGAGTTGACATTAATTGGCTATCTTAATACCATCTTTCTAGATAGTGTAAAATCAAATCCCAGTTCTTCTGAGACAGTATTCTTTATGCCTGTTGTCTTGGTGTAATTACTAAAAGCATCTCATTTCACTTTTTAAATTGTCCCAGTAGGTACAATAAATATCATGCTCTCTAGTTTTAGGCAATTATTGACTGGCCAGTCTCCTCTGGGAGTCTCTCATTTGTTAAGAAATCAAAATAAACTTGAAATCTCAGGATTAGAAAAGACCCTAAACCACACCTAGTCTAACCATATATCTGATATTTAATCTCCTTTTTATCTTGATAACATATCATTTTATTAATGAAAAATCATAATATCACTGAAAGACAAAACTAATAAAATATAAAAATTAAATAGATGTGCTTGACAACTAGATTAAACTCTGACATAAAAATCCTTTAATTTTTAAATATTATCATATTTATAGCTGGACTATATAACAAAGTTGGGGAATATATTTGTTTCCAATATAAAAAATTGTGCACCTTTTGGTTCTACACCAATATTTACACAATATTGCAAGTAAAGTCATAATAACATCCCTACTAAAAGTTACTTAACTCAATATTTGTGTCAGATATGGGTCAGAAAATCCACAATAGAAGAATGAATAAAACAGACAGGCCTTATCCCTCATGGAGCTTGAATTCCATAAAAGAAGGGAACATTAAAAGAAAGAGTATACAAATGAGGGATGAAAATTTCTTAAATCTACAGGTAGATTGAAAATGTTCTCAAGTTTTTAATTTTGTAGCATATACTTTTTTTCTTGCACGATTAATAAAGACTTGGAAAATTAATGATATAGGGAGAACAATTTTTGTTAACACTCTATCTGTTACTCCTCCATTTCTTGGTATATCAAGGTAAATTGACAAAAGAAGTCACCCTGCGTTTCAAGTTAACCATCTTGTGAGATGCTGCAACCAGAGAAACCTTCAGGCTGAGATCCACAGCATACCATGGCTATTTCATATTTTGAAAATGTGTTTTTCTTGTAGAAATCTTTAAAAATGAAGCCTTATGGAAAGAATAATATAAATGTGAGAATAGTAGACATATTTTTCTCTTCCTTGAATCTTTTTCACCTTTTTTCTAGTGTGTACTAAATTCTTTCTTAGGGAACTGTAGTTTAGGTTAGCTGTTGCCAGGCACATGCCTCCACCCACAGGACTGGATTTGTCTCAGGGGCTTTCCCCTCAACTGCACATTAGGGTCAGTTTATTTCACAGTCTCTACTGTCATATGCGTTTCAGGGAAAGTGAAAATGTT
Organism: Anoura caudifer; assembly: GCA_004027475.1. NCBI lineage: Eukaryota > Metazoa > Chordata > Mammalia > Chiroptera > Phyllostomidae > Anoura > Anoura caudifer. The sequence continues at coordinate 10,148 of PVKU01004488.1, read as the reverse complement.
TATTGAATTGCTTAATGGTTATGTTTAGCAAATTTGCTCGCCAGAATGCTGTGTTATCTCATATCCCAATCAGAAAGCCTCTTTACAATAAGATGCACTACTCTCACCTTTATTCTCAAAATACACCTAGGCTAGGGATGCTTTCTATTTATTTCACTGTTCTTCTAGATGAGGAGATGGTTATTTGTGATTTAGTGATTATCTGTAATTAATCCAATTTTCCTTGGGATATATAATATTTGTATTTCATTGTGCTACTCTTGTATGTTACTGGATAATTAGTTAAGTATAGTGTTTTATTAAGTTTAAATCTTCTGCTCTGTTAAGTTAATAACTACTGGAGGTTCATCAGTAAGATTTTCAAAAGAAGGTAGACATTTTCTCAGTAGTACAAGATGGCACTCTTTTTATTGACCTGTGGGATGCTTCACAAAGGGTCAAAATTTCAAATAGACAAGCTTCACCTTACTGAAAAAAAAATGAATTGGAAAAATTATCAAGTTCATCTTGTGTAGTTGGGAATGGGCACTCTTCCATGATCCCATCTTTATAATTATCTCTGATCCTGTCAGAGATAATTAAAAACAGAAACTGACATAATTGTCTCTGACTTATTTTGGTTCCCTGCAGGGGTGTCCAAGCTTTTGGTGTTTCTGACTCACACTGAAAGAAGAGGAGTTTTCTTGAGCCACACATTAAATACATTGCAACATGTAATCACAAAAAAAATCTCATAATGTTTTAAGTAAACTTATGATTTTGTGTTGGGTTGCATTCACAGCCATCCTGGGCTGTATGTGGCCCGGGGGCCACAGGTTGGACACCCCTGCTAGTACATGGCATATTCATGACAACAGTACATGTTTTCTGAAGATATGACTAGACACAAAGACCTAAGAATGGAGACTTCTAGTAAGGAGGATATATTTTTGGGTAAACATGGAATGACAGTTATTAATGGGAAGATAAACGTTAAGAAAGTAAGTCCTAAACAGCAAAGAGAGGTCTAAAGAAAGTCATGGCTATACAGGCCTACTGCAAAAACAAACAAACAAATAAACAACAATAACAAATCCCAAATGAAGAAAATCTAACTCTGCAACTAAATAACTAGAAGAAGAACAAGCAAAACCTAAAATAAAGAAAAGGAAGGAAATAGTTAAGATATAAGCAGTAATAAACAATATAGAAATTTAAAAATAGAAAAGATTAATACAAGTAAAAGGTGATTCAATGAACATATAAACAAAACTGACCAACCTTAAGCCAAACTCATCAAGTAAAAGGGAGACAGCCCTATACATAAAATAATAAATGAAAGAAGAAATTACAACTCACAGCACAGAAATACAAAGACTTTTTATAGAACACTATGAGCAATTATATGCCAACAAATTTGACAATCGAGAATAAACTGATAAATTTCTAGAAATATATAACCTTCCAGAACTGAACCAGGAAAAAAATAATAACATCTAAACAGACTGAGAAATATCAAGGAAATTGGAGCATTAATCAAAAACTTCAAGCAAACAAACATGTAGGACTAGACAGCTTTATAAGAGAATTTTATCAAATGCTTAAAGAAGATTTAATACCTATCCTCAAACTATTTCAAAACATTGGAGAGAAAGGAATATTTTCAAATGCATTCTATAAAGCCAGCATGTCCCTGACACCAAAATCAGAGACATTATAAATAGGCAAGTTACAGCCCATCATTCTTGATGAACATTGATTCAAATTATCTCAACAAAATATTAGCCAACCAGATTTATCAATACATTAGATTATACAACATGACCAGGTGGAATCATTCCACCACAAATGCAAATATGGCTTAACATCAGTAAATCCATAACGATGACACATTACATTAACAAAATAAAGGATAAAAATCCATATGATTATCTCAACAGATGCAGAAAGAGCATTTGACAAAATTCAATGTCCTTTATGGTAAAAACTCTCAACAAATGAGTATTGAAAAGACATATCCCAACATAAGCACAGGTATTTAAATGTTTGTCTTCATGATAACAAACCCCAAATACTGCAAGGTATAACATATTGCTAGAGATTTTCCCTAGAGAGGTTGAGTTATGAGGGTAAAGAGTAAAACAGATCCAGTCAAAATAACCCAAGCTATCTAATTGGATATAAAGAAAGAATTTGTACATAAGAAAAAAATAGCAACTAATTTGAGTGGAGAAACAGAAAAAAACCCATTTCACTTCCACAGTAAATGTTTTTATAGTTAGGATAGAGTTGAGGATCTCCATCTACTTGTCTGACTTCTACACAATAATCCTACAGGATGGCTGGTTGGTTGTCATTCTCTGTTTATGGGTGGAACTGGAGAGCATTATACTAAGTGAAATAAACCGGGCAGTGAAAGACAAATACCATATGATATCACCATTAACAGGAACCTAATCAACAAAACAAACAAGCAAGCAAAGTATAACCAAAGACATTGAAATTGAGAACAGGCTGACAGTCACCAGAGGGGAGAGGGGAGGGAATTTCAGGGGGAAAAGGGTGAAGGGTTTACAGGAACAAGTATAAATGATACATAGACAATAACAAGGGGGGTTGGAAACAGGGGAGATAGGTGGGGAAGGTTGGGGTGGAGGGAAGGGGTAGGGGAAAAAACAGAAAACTGTACTTGAACAACAATAAAAATAAAGTTAAAAATAAATAAATAAATAAATAAATAAATAAATAAAAGTCCTCTTAGATTAAAAAAAAAGAGAAAAGGAAAAGGACATGTAAGGATATTTATGGCCTCATCAATATGGTATTTAATTATTTATTCATCACATCAATCTCACAGTTCAAAATTACCTATATCTCTGTTTAAATTGTTTTCTTTTATTACTAATGAAGTTGGCTATTTTGCCATGAGTTTACTGGAGATTTGCTTCCTTTTTGTGTGACGTTGCCTCCTCATGTTCTTAGCCCATTTCTCTCTGTTTATGTTTGTCCTTTTTCCTTTAATAAAGCATTTTTAATAAAGAAAAAAGAAATAGACAAGTAATTACTTGAGAAATTGGTGTAATGGTTAAGATACATTTTTGTTGTTTTTTATCCTCACCTGAGGACATGCTTAAAGATGGACAGGGAAGGACAGAAAGAAACACAGATGTGAGAGAGAAACATCCATAGGCTGTCTCTTGTATACACCCTGACAGGGGATCAAACACACAACCTAGGCATATGCCTTCACTGGGGATCAAACCCATGTGGCCTTTTGGGTTATGTGCTGTTCTCTAAACAACTGAGCCATGTTGGCTAGGATAAGCTCAATTCTTAAGCCAGGTGCATCAATTCAAATCCATATGGTCAACTGCTTAATAGTCACATGGCCTTGGACAGATTCTGAAACCTTTTCTATAATTTTTCTAAAGTAAAGAAAGGGGATGATAAAATACCAACTTACTAGGGTTCTTGATAGAATTCAATGAGCTAACACTTGTGAAAACCTAAGGTGCAGTGAGAGCAATATAAGTATTAGCTACTATTATTAATAATAATGACCTTTGAAAAATTATTCAAGTTTCTCATTAATAACTATAAACTCTCAATCAAGGATTGGCAGGCACTCATGTTATTCAAAGAGAATGAAAGACCAAGATGAAAAAACAAAAATAACTAATCCAAATGCATTGCATACAAATTAGAAAACAGTAAAAAAACTTAAAATATTTTTTCAGTATCTGCAGAGGTATTTTAAAAGATAAAGGAAAAAAAAGAATAAAGTCAACTGTGCCTAGGAAATATCAAGGGATATGAAATATTTTATAATTTGATTACATATTGATACATATGATTCTAACATTTTTCATTGGTAGAACACATGTAATAAAATAAAAACAACTGAAAGTTAAATTAAGGAAGTAACTCAAAATATAATTCACAAAGTATAAAAAAAGCATAATAAAAAAGTTACATAAAATTGAGAAGTTTGAAAATTTAACATTAGTCAAATTGGAATTCCAGAAGATGCGAATAATTCCAGAAGTTAAGAAAATCAACAAAAAAGAAGTAAAAAGATTTTACATTTTATATGTAAAATAAAATGCAGAAGAACATGCAAGAACATTTTTAAAAATAAGCACTGGGAGTTACAGAAAGTAAACATACCCCACCGGATGTCATAACATGATGGAGTTATGGTAGTTAAAAGTGTGTGCTTTCAGCGTAAGAACAGTAAAATGCATTAATGGAATCAGTTAAGTCTAAATAAAAAAGCATGTATAAATGTTAAAGTAGTAAATGGTAAATATAACATGAAATTAGTGATGTATAATGGCTACACATTTATACAACAAAAAGTGTAGAGCTTGACTTTACAACAAACATATGCTCAACACTAGGCATAAAAATTCATGGTGAGTTTAAAATATACACAATTAAAAATATGGAAACATTTATGGCTGTAAACTTACCAAGTATGTTGTAACCCAGAAGTCATAAAGGCATGTATGGGTGTATTTTACTAAACAAATATTTAAATAATACATAGCAAAGGAAATCAGAAATAAAATTTAAGAAGGAAGGAAGGAACTAAAAAATAGTATCCATGGACACAGAGATATATATACATACACACAGAGCACCATCCTTACCAACAAGTTTAATTTAACTAATCTACTTTTATTCTCTTACTAGCTAGCTCTAAGCTATGAGAAAAATAATGATTTGTTAGAATCCATTAAATTAAAGAGTGAGTTTCTTCAGTATCAGGTACAGAAAACACTCGCTTTATGAAGTATAACTTAATAGAATGCCAGGCAGAAATATTTATGTACCAAATATTAAATCTACTGCCTAATGTTTTATTATTTGGGATTATAAATGTTGAAAATTTTAATATCACTAGGTGTAGTCATGAATAAAGACTAATCAATGGTACATTATTATATTGGGAAGTATTACCTTGGTATGGGATATAAGATAAGCACATAGCCTGAGAGCGTTTATTTTTGTTATTAAAAAGGAAAAACTATGCTCTGGCTGGTGTGGCTGGGTCAGAGTGTTGTCCGGTAAACCAACATGTCAAGAGTTTGATTCCTGATCAGAGCACATGTGTGGGTTGCTGGTTTGTACCCCAGTCAGGGTGTGTACAAGGTGAACAAACAATGTTTCTTTCTCTGTTTCTCTCCTTCCCTTCTGTTCTCTCTAAAAATCCATAAGCATGTCCTTGGGTGGGGAAAAAAAGGACACCATATAAAATTCTTTTACTTCAAATGTGCACGTAGTGTCAATATGATGTGTACATGCCATTAATGTAATTATCACTTTCAAGATTATTTGAATAAGTCATTGAATAAATGCAAATGCCACAAATTCTACAAAGTCTCTTATTCAATAAGCAAATGTTTATTGAACACCTAAAAAATGGAGGACTGCAGTCCATTAGGCACTAGGTATTTACAGGAGGAGGAGGAAAAACAGGATAAACAGAAGCAAAAGAGGAGGTGGTGGGGGAGGGAGCAGAAGAAAGAGAGGATTATAGGGGGAGCATTAAAAGATATAAAAGAAGGAATACCAGAAGAGGAGGCATAGCAGTAGCAAAACAAATAAGTAATTGCTAAGGCTTATTTAGTGCTTGCTAAGTACCAAACACTATGACAGATGTTTTATGTACTTTATCTCTAATTCTAAAAATGGGGGGAAATGGTATTATAGGTATCATAATCTGCATTTTGAAGAGGAGGTAACAGAAACACTTAACAGTGTAAATGAGGGGTTATCATCACACCAAAGTGAATTCAGTCAAGAAAGACATACATGATTTATCACAGGCACATTTTACTAAAAATATATGCATTATTTCATAACTATTTCCAGAGGCATAAAACATTCAATATGATAGTTAACATCTTTTGCCTTACATACTCATGCCAGCAAATACTGATCAATAGGCAACAAATTATTGAACTGGTGGCACAGGCAAGATTCAATATCCATGTACCTGTGTTGTAAATAAGTTTATACCTTAACAGGTTTATTATTCTGATTATGTGTTTGCCACAAACTTTTAGAATATCATTTATTTATATTTTTACAATTAAATTATGGATCATTCTGTCAGTAAATTTCAAGGATTTTCAGTTATATCCCCCCGTGTAACACAGAGATTATTCCCTCTAAAAATGTATATAAAGAATTATTCTATATTTTGCAAATATCCTTATCCACATTAACAAGTAAAATACTACATGAAAACCAAAGGATTTCAGGTCCACAGGTACTAACCTTCTATAAATCACATCTTGTGATGTCTTACTCTAGAGTAGTGCTCTCTTGTATTGGCTACAGGCTTACCTCTATGACTTGATCTGGTCAATGTAGTTTCAATAAATCTGAAGCAAGAAGTGATAAGGTCTTTGTACACTGGTAGCTTGCATCTTGAAAACCTGAGAAAAACATGGACAAAAGTATTGAGAAGAAAGACTCTCCCATCTCATCTGCTCTAGCTGAGACTAGCTCCCAGCTGACCCAGGGAAATGCAGCTGCAAAGTGAGCCCAAGTGAGGCCCGCAGAATCTTGAGAAATATGTTGTTCTCATTTTAAGTTACTAAATGGCAGGATGATTTGTAATGTAACAATAGACAACTTAGGCACTCATTTGCCTTTCATTCTGCTAGTTTGGAAATACTGGTCAAGCTTCTTAAACTCTGAGAATATTTGTCATGAGTAAAATCAGGATAATAATTATAGCCAACAACTGCATAGAGGTTACTATTTAATCCTCACCACACTTAATACTTATGGAAATTCTGTAGGCAGTGCAGTTATCATTTCCATTTCTTGGATGAGAAAATGGAAAAGAGGTTAGTAAACAAATGTTTTCAAAGTTAAAACTTACACATCTACTAAAAAGTGGCTTTTGATTCTATGCTTTCAATTTTTATTCAATACAGACAGTTTTGTGCTAGTCCTTAAACAAAATGTTCTCTCTTTCCCTCCCTAACTATCTTCCTTGTCAGACTTGATATATATCAATTTGATTTTAAGTGTGACCAGTAGTACTTTTTGGTCAGTTGTGGGATTTGCCTCTCTAGCTGCCTATATTTCTGTGGTTTTACTAGAGGAATCTTTCTCCTCTGTAAAATCCTATATTGTTCTATTGTACTCTGGAGAGCAGTCCATCTGCTCCTGCTGGTTTATACATAACAAGCTCTGCTTAGGAACCTAAAAGGTCATAAATCGAGAACTACAGATCCATGCTTGTCGCTGCCATATAACACAGCTCCTGTTCGGTAATTATGTGTGATAAACATCCTGATTAGAATACATCTCATCCGCTAAGGTGGTCTGCTAACACAGACATAATACTGGTTCACTGGCATAGCTAGGCTATACACGGCTTTTTAATGTGCTATTTCTTGAACAGAGAGACTTCTTTTTATCTTTTTCAAGATTGTTCAAGTGATGGTGCCTTGCATACTGAATGCACCATTTACATTCAATTAAAATTTGAGGCCTCAAATCTTTCCAAACTAATTTACTCCAAATAAGCTTGCTTTCTTTTCAGTGGTTCATTAAGAGCCAATATTTTGAGGTTCTTCAGATGTATTATTGAAAGACTAAAAAATATGCTTCTAAATAATTTTATTCTGAGATTCCCTGTAAGCAGTCTTCCTCTCCATTCCAGCAAGCAATATCTGTTCATCAGAGTGTGCTTAATAAAACTTCATAAAATGAATAAAATGAATTCACATTCAATGCGACTGCATATAAATATGGTTATTTGCACCGCAGGAACAAGACTTGGGCTAGTCAAGGACCCTCTCACTATTGGTTTTTGACAAATTTAAAAACATTTTTGTAAAATTTTGTTGAAGAAAAATGATGAGATACTACATCATTGTATAAAATTTATAAAATTGGAATAAATCCTCATTTCCTTGCAGTGATGTTTAAAAATATTAAATCCAAGAAAATGATCAGCATGTATACTTTTAAGGGTATTTGGAATCCCAGAAATATACAGCCTTCAAGGTGCTGCATTTTCTTGTTATGACAGCTAGCACACCTGGATTTTAATAAAAAGTGCCAGAAAACTTGTAATTTGTAACAGTATATTTAAACTTGAAATGAATAATAGCTTCTTCCAGGAAAACTGAAAATTCAAAGTCTAGGTAATGAGATTTTAGCAAATGCTACATGCAAGATCTTGTTCTTCTTCCTGTTCTCTTTTACTCTCTAGGAGGTAATTCCATATGCATGCAAAAGAAACTTGCCTTTTATTCCCTTAGGGGATTAGTGGAAAATTTATATTCTGATTTGCGCTTCTTTTGCCAAGAAAGACTCACCACATCCACTTGTGGTCTATTTAAGGTCCCTAACACCAGAGGGAGGGAGGCAAGATAAACATTAGGGAAATATCTATTGATACTTGAAATAATATTTACTTGACCCTGTTTCCCTGTTCTACCTTTAAAAATGTCTTTTATTTTTTTTTTTACAAATATGTCTTAGGATAGTCTGTCAACTTATTTAAGATATGTCTGTTTATTTAACCATCTATCTTTTAGTCTCTCCAAATTAATACTGTCCAAATAATTTCACTTTCTTTTGCTTGAAGAGCATCTAAGAATCATTCTATAGACTATATGCATTAATCATCAGCACATCATACAAATATAACTTTAACAACAGTTTAATGTTTTTCAGTCCAACTTGTTTTCTAATAAATTATCTGACCTAGATCTTTATTAAGCAACATTTGTTCATCAGCATATACTAAGAGCACTTTAAATGTAAAATTTCAAAAATACATGAATAAATGAATATATACACAAAATACATATATATTTTGTATATACATATATACATTTTGTAATATATATATACACATACACACAAAAAATGTATAAATATGCATGTGTGTATACCCTATAATGTGCTTTGGTTTCAGAGTTTTTTGTAAAATCCATGGAGAAAAACATCTATTGTTGGCCAATGTTTCAATGAAGGAAAGGAAATAATAATCTTTAGATATCTTTTATAAATACTAAATTCCTTTACATTTCCCATGGAGGATTGATATTTGAAAAGCATATGCATTTGCATATATGCCTTTTCCATTGTTCATTTTCCATTTTATTTACCAAACTTTAGTGAATTTATCTATTGTATGCTAATTTATCTTCTGTAGTTTCTGCTCTAAGATGGTCTTTACCATGCGTTGCTTCTTATTCATTTTTTTATTCACTCATCTTTTAAATAGGCCATAAATACATGTGAGATGTACTTTTGTCCAATTGATCCACACAAAGATTCTATATAGTTCACCATTGTCAAATCCTGCTTGCTTCTCTTCTCTTCCCAGGAGATTTTGGGTTTAGTGAAACTTGTTGTGTGGCCAAGATGAATAGACTGACAGTGAAATTATTGTAGGAATCTCCAGGTAACTTCAGGTTAAGGACAGAAGTTAAACAACTTCTGAACCTCTACATATTATATTTGGCTTCTTGCCACAGATCTATAAACATGACTTCCGTATATAAATTAAAATTTATATGTATCACAGGAGTAGATGCAAACAATATTGGATTATTTTATTAGACTAATTTATTTATTTATCAGAAATTATGTTTTAGGTACATTATGTTTATTCTTAATGTTGACTTATTATTGAAATATTCATGATTTTAAAACAATGATTGCTAAATATTCATTTCTCAAAAATGTCCAAACACATTTGATCATCCAAAACATTCAGTCACCTTTTAATTTTATGGGGAAATATTAAAGGATGCTGAAAAATAATTGGCCTTAGAGGCTACATGTTTTATTCTGTTATTCCTGTAACAAGTGAAATGCAGTCTCCTCTTCATAAGACATCAGATAGCTAAAATAAGAGGGTACCAACTTTCAATGTTTATATGATAATAGCCATTGTTTTGTCTAATTAAAATTTTCATCATGGTAGTTGATATCACCATTACGTAATGTGACCCCAAAATTTATCACCTAATCCAAGACAGACCATTTACTTCTCCTGTTTCTTCTGACCCAACACCCATCTTCCACAACATCATGCTTATAATCATCTGAATTCACTTTTTTATATGTAGAAATCCATGATAGACTATGTCAACTAAACACTTGCCAGAATTTCTACTGTCTTT